>DWFO01000359.1:0-21482 GCA_018246595.1 Mimoniades nurscia nurscia
GCCCGACCCGGGAATCGAACCCAGGACCTCCCGTTCGGCAGTCGCACTCGCAACCAACACGATCAACGAGGCAGTCACTCATTATTTTTTTAGGTAATAGACTCATTATTTTTTTTACTGGATACTGAATAAAAAAAAATGGCACAGGATAAAAAGTGTATTTATATATTCAATGTGAGTAAAATATAGTTTCACAGTAGCTTTGATTGATTCTAGTTCCGTTTCGTTCAGCCGTTGTTAAATTTACATGTCTCACCCAGTTTATGGGACAATTTATTAAATCCCTTACGTGGGAACATGGTACCATTGAGGTTATTGTTTTTACGCCAGTTACAAAATGGGTCTAAAGTTAATCCTTCAATCAAAGATTGCAACTGCATACTTGGTGTTTCATAAGATAAATAAAACGAAACATCACGCTTGTAATCCTCGAAGAGGTAGAAGGAGACGTGTAGTAGGTACACTCATAGGTTACCACAGTTACGTTTACGTTCCATAGCGGAACAGATGGTGAGCCTAATTTCATACACTGGAAACAAGTCCAGACTTCCGAACCACTAGCATAAATTTTAACTAGAAATTCTAATCACGCTCGCAGCCACTGTATTGACGAAGCTAAGGCCCATGAACAGTGTGCTAGTTTTAAATATGTACTAATGTTAATAATGTTGGCGTTCTATAAATAAATATATTAGGTATCATACTGAACTTTTTGTCAGCAACACCCTGTAAAAGAGAATAGTGCTTTGCGATAGTGGTGCCAACTAGGTGACCGAGATGGCATTCGTTGTGTCACTCTACCCACATTAAGGGACGCTCAAGTGGGTATGCCAGTATTGTAATACATAAATTATAACGACGCACGATGCGCGGTATATTAACCTAATCTCATTTTACCTATAGTTAAGTATAAGGAAACCGCCAAAAGATTTTCTCTGTCTCTGCAAGATAATTAATTAATTAGTGGGCAACGCAAACATTACAATTACCGATTTTAGTGTCATTTTACAAGTTATCAGCAACTTACTTCATTTATAACTTCACAGAGATAATGATTTCGCATGAGAACCAACTAATTGAATATCATAAAATATTTCATGTCTCCACGAAATTTGTCCTACTTGATCACAGTGCGTCTAAAATTAGATGTGTTAGACACTCTTATACCACAGTACAAAAAATACACTAGGATTTATTACCTAGTAAAAATAATACAATTGACAGATAAATTAACGGGTTTTAATGATTGCAGTAATGAAGAGTTTCACTGCAATGAGGAAGGCGCGCGAGGATTTTAGGGCGAAGCTGATGAACCTGATATGTCAGTCTGCTCCCGGTGAAGACGGAGACTGCATCCCGTCTGGCGAAGAGAAGAACATGCTGCGATATTATTATTACATCCGCTATGGAATCGACACAATCCACGTGGCGCCCCTTGATAACAAAATCATACTGCGGTAACACTAGTAGTACATACTCGTACATATATACATATTGCCACGAAACCTCCCTTGCGGGTTAGGCAGAAAGCACAAAGTGCCAAATATCTCTATTCTTACACTCCTATCGTGCTTCGTCCACATTCACATTCACTCTTAGTACTTTTTTTGTAATATTACTTTATATCAATATAATGAGGTCGCGGCAACTTTGTAGAAAAGTGATAAACGCATTCGGTGCTCCTCCCTGGTGTAATGATATAATCATCGCTATCAGCCTATGTTTGCAGTCCGTTGCTGGAAATACGTTTCCCTTGATGGGTTATGCCCATAACCCCCACACTGGGCAGATGGGCTGGGGATCGCAGAGCATAGTTTTTCGCGCCGCCTTTTTTAATTTTTTTTAGGCCTATTGGGACTCGTAAAGACTTGTTAACTCGATTGTATATTGTTTTCTTATCTGCTATTGGTTGGGAAAGGAATCTTTACTGTTCGCATATATTTTTACAAAAAGAAACCTTTTCTGATTGTACTATTACTAGTTTTTTATTTCATAAATTTTGCCATAGTTGATTTAAATTAATGGAATTAATTAATTACTAAATCAACTATTGACGAAAGTCGTCTAAATATATTTATACACATTAATATTTAATTTCTTCCCTAAACATTGTCAATGGTCTATTGTAATGAAAATGTACAATGTATGTAGGTAATTTTAATACGATGACGCCTCAACTTTTTTAGTTTCGTATATTATTTTGTAATGTAGGTACACCATCATAATTATGTATTCGTTTAATGAGTGTATGTGTGTGTATATTATGATATATTGTGGAATTTATAACTTTGACTTTTGTGTTTGAATTTTTCAGAGTCCACGGTTTGATTTCAATTAAACTGAAAAAATGGAAGGACACTCTATTCATGTGTACTGACGAAATGCGCGAAGACTTCATGATGAGCATGAAGAAGGCTATCGTTGATTTTGTTCTCAAGGACCCGAACACGGTTGTAACGGTTGAATATAACAGCGTTTTGCCACAGTGCCCTGCCTGACCCTTCGGGGACATACGGGCGTGATATTATGTTATGTCATTACCGCTGAATCGATTAATATAATCGAGCATTGTATATTGAGTAATCGAATATAATCGATGAATTAAAATACCGTTTTCTTTTAAAAGTTTGTTTCATACTGCCTTTGATTAACAAACTAGTGTTCGTATTTCAGGAAGAATCGTTGGAGGAAGAGGACACACCATTGAAACAAGAGCTGGCTAAAAAGGACGACGCTTGGAGGAATCGTTACGTGCAAGCGAAGAAGTATATGACCAGAAACTTGCATAGCGTCAATCCTTGTATCGCACAGGTCTTGCAAATATGGTGGAAACAGTTCAAGTGAGTATGGCCTGCATACGGACTGTTGTTCCACCTGCCTATAAATTACGTAGGTAATTATTACTTAGGCACGTTTCACCAGTTACGTTTACATCCGGCTGTGGAAAGGTGGTGAGCCTATTGCCACTTCTGTCTTCGAGCTACTAGTAGAAAATCCAATAGTGCTCGGGATTTGAATCCAGGACCTCTCGATCGGCAGTCGCACTTGCAACCAACACGACCAACGGAGATAATCAACGTGACGCAGTTACGTTGACAGATTCCTACCATTGTTACGCACACATATGCACACGTACAGGTACAGAGAATAAATAAAAGCTTTATAAAAATGACAAGTACAATATTAAAGGCCACTTTTCATTCTTTATCCCGCTTTGTATGTATGTACGTGCAATAATAATATTTCCGTCTCTTTATTAATTGGTCTGACGATTTCAGTTAAGGGGCATATTAGAACGCCCAAGTCTCGCTAAAGCTCCGTCTCGGCGGCAATCGGAACGTCCTCGGCTGTAATTACCTGTGCCGGTGTCCCTGCAATCCGAAACTCGTTTCATTTGTATTACGGCACTACAATTTCTTACGACACTACTACAATCCTTTGCCTGCACCTTCGTGATGTTGTGTTATTTTGATGTTTCCTGTTTAATTGAACATTTCCGCAACTTCCATATCCCATTGCTGTTCAATAATTATCTTGTAATTGCGGTATAATTGGACCATATTCATTCAACAAGAATTGCTGGATTCGCCGTCCGTTCATCTGTTGGATGTTTAATTATTAGTATAAGACTTTTAACGTTTGATTACTGACTGTTAACGTTTCAACGAAAGCACCGTAATACTGGGGAAATTTTCCTACAAGCGGTCGTCCGGTTTAGTCTGGACAGCGCCTAACTTTTGTAAGGTCTATAAGAGTTTCGCCAGGAATACAAGAGCTTTGTCCGGCCCACAAGTACTTTATTAGACTACCCTCTATAATTTTAACTATTCATAGAGTTGGACCACTCATTGGTCTGGTTGCAAGCGCGATTGCCGAACGAGACGTTCTGTCTACGAATCCCAGCTTAGGTACTAGTGGCTTGAAGTCTGGATATGTCCCCGGTGTATGGCAAAAGGCTTACCGTCAATTCCATGGTGAACGTAAATTTAACCGGTGAAACGTGGAAGTGTGTTATATTTCTCTACCTAGGTACCTCTTCGGCGATAACGGTTACGTATCGAGTTAATTTTAATGGGTAACGATAACCATCAAAAAGCAAAGTTAATTTGTATGTAACTACCCCCTGATGTCTGCTGCTTCCAGCGATCTAAGATTAATCAGCATGAAAGATATAATGACAACGAACGAAGCGTACGAGCTACAGGACTTTTGTTTTGTATGCAAACGGCATATAGAAGCCGCTGGGAACGTGCTCATGCTACAGTGGATACCGACAGTGCAGGCGGTCTTTCTGCAGGTAACGCGATGTGGAACAAAATACAGTGATTTATTATCTTTGCTGTCCTTTTTAACACCCCACACACGTTCCTTACTAACGTCCCACCTTTCCCGTCCCCACAGCGGGATTTGCATAGATTTTATCTCCACATTTTAACATTTGCAGGGTAGTAAAAAAAGACAAATACCGGATCCGAAACAGATGTCGAAGATGAAGCGTTTCTATAACTGCTTGGCCTGCATCATGACTTACAATCTGCAAACACTTTGTTTGAAATCTATGCACGAATTCACGCACTATATTATGGATGTCGGGGTAATTGAGTGATTAGAGTAGGCAGTGTAATAATTTCCTTAACGTGACATTTTGAAATTTTTTGTAAATTATGTTATGCGTACGCAGGGAATGAATCAAGGATTCGTCATCAATTTGGCTTTTCAAAACGATGCAATAGAGTTCGAGCCGTCGTTCAAGCAGTTTAGGGACCAACTGTGTCTACTGTATGACTTTATAATAGATGCGTGTAGGCAGTCGCCTCGCTTGGAAACTCTGCTTTATCAAGACTATGTCGTCAGCACAAGGGCGACTCTTAAGGTAACTGAATGATTAATAATGCTAACGTTTAAATGTGTTTCTCATATCGCTGCATTAATGGAAATGTCACGTCTTCCAGCCAATGATAGATAATGATTATGTGGAAGAATCTAAGAAAAAGGTGGCTAACTTAATCAGCGAGCAAAGGATCGGACCTGAGTTGCGCGTTCAAGATTTCGATGACTATGTGTGTCTACTTAACGGTGAAGTACGTATTTTACAAGAGATTAATAGAAAAATTATACATCTTGAAGTATCAGAGTTCGGGGTATTTGTATTGTTTTATTAATCAAATTTTATTTTGTAGTCTTTATTGAAAGTGGAAAATTTCATTTCATCTCGGCCCGAGAAAACTTTCGAACAATATTGCGAGGAGTCTGTGAAGTACGTGGAATTGGCGCGCGAGATACCTTCCAAATTGGAGGGTACCATCGTGATAGGAATGTTTCGAATGCAAAGGGCCGACTTGATCAACTCGTTGCGAGGGGCCGCTACTAAACTTGCTAATACTTTGCTGAGGAGGATGACAGAGGATTATCAAAATATGATTAAAGCGTTAGTGTTTTGTTTTACTCATTTTCCCCTTGAAACGTTTTAACTCAGATGCTTTAGAAAGTGCAGCTGTGATGTGAATAGCAACTTATTTCGTACATAATTCACAATTTCATTTTCACTTACCAATTCCTTCAACGTTTATACAATAAGAGCGATACAAAATTTAAATTTTGAGCATTTCTAGCAAGAATAATGTTCAAGTTTGATTCTAACTTGCGTAAATAAGATTTTTTTTTGATCAGAATTTTCGATGAGTACTCGACGATAGCGAACACGCTGCTTACTCCGCCGCCCGATACCGCCACCCTGATGGAGCTGATCGCGTACTGCAAGAAGGTGGAGGACACGATCGCGGACGAGATGGAAGACAAGCTTCGCAACGTGATGCGCTATATAGTGTTCCTCGGCGACTACACCGCCTTCACGCCGTTAGAGATGAAGGCCAATAATCAAACTTTCCACTGGTAGGTAACGGTTTCTAAGAATGATGAAGGTATATTGTTGTTATAATAATCAGGCCAGATACTGGCTGATCTGGGAATCAGAAGGATTAGATACAGGCTTGCGCGTGTGAAAAGTGGTTTGAATGTAGAAGAAAACGGGTGTGTAAGTACAAATTTCCTTGGCAGTAGGCACTCTTTGCGTACCCCGTAAGATACGTGGCGTGTGAAGATATAGAAATAGTACCTACAGTCGAAATTATGAAAATCTTTTTAGGTACGCCCGTTTGCCGGGAGTAATTGAAGAATGCAAGGTCATATGTGATCAGAAGAAGATTGAATATCAGGAACTATTAAAGGCAAGTGCTTCGTAACAATCTTAGCGATTTGAGCTTGTATTTTAAAAAGTGCTTGTAAAATTTTATTCCAATGTGCTGTTGTTGATTTAGGTCCGAATCGCCAAATTTATCGATGATCTCGATATCTATGAGATGCAGTGCAATGAGTTACAATACTGGGGTGACATAAACGAGTTACCTAAATATGTAACCCGTGCGCGGCATTTGGATGAAAAGTAAGTGTGTCACTAAAAGTACGTGGGACAAAATGTGTCACTATAGTAACTTATGTTATGAGCCTTCACAATGCGCTCTTTGGTAAAATTGTTAAGGAAGTATTTTTGTGAATGAACGCAAAAGAAAATCTTATCTTCAGATTAGCGAACGCTTTAGTGAAAATTGACCAATTTAATGAGGAAGAGACATCTTTCGGTTGGGAACTGTCCCAATATCCCAAAAGAAAAATGGTGTACGACAAGCTAGTTCCATTTAAGAAACTCTACGACGCCGGATATGATTTTCTCGAAAAATATAATATGTGGATGACGTCAAAGGTCGGGAAAAAATTATTTATTTTCGTAATATATTCTAAAATCTTCTATATGCAAATAAGTATAACATACATATATGTATGTATATAATATTGAATATATAACAAACAATAAATAATATATAATTGCCAAATAGAAAAAGAATGATTATAATATAACGAGCTCATTATTAAAAGTGGCACAAATATACCCTTCATTGATTTATAGGTTGGTAGCTTTGATCCCGAAGACATAGAAGGCGATGTAAGCTACTATTACAAGATAGTATACAAATTGGAGAAATCTTTTCAAGATGTACCAGATACTTATAACTTGGCGTTCTCAGTGAGGTAATCCATTTACTTGGTGACACCAATACTGTTAATGGATTCATCATCGTCAGACTATTTCAGTTAATTAATGGATATACGCCTCCCCTAGAGCGGAACCCATAATGTAGTAAATTGAACAGGCTGTGAACTTAACCCTTTCATTCGGAGAAGCTATCCGTGGTGAACTGTGGAGCGGTAAAATGGTTGAAAAAAAATTAATTACAGGGAGAAAATGGATCAATTCAAGAGTCACATGCCAATCATTCAAACTTTGGGCAATCCTGGAATGAAACTTCGTCACTGGGAGAAAATTTCAGAGATTGTCGGTTTCCCGATTGTCGTGGACGACGAACTTTCTCTTGAGAAAGTTATAGATTTCAATCTGGTCGACTATATTGAAAAGTTTGAGGGCATCTCCGAGGCGGCCACCAAAGAGAATAACCTCGAAAAGGCTCTCGATAAGATGATGAAAGAATGGGCCGATCTCCGCTTCGAAATTTTGCTTTACAAGTTTGTTGTGCATTTTTTTTGATTATACATTTTTACGATCTGAAATGTTCATTCTTATTATTTGTGCCATTCGTATTGTGTAGATTTTAGTTACGTGTATTAAAATTTCAGGGACACTGGAACATATATTTTGGCGAGTGTGGACGAAATACAGCTATTATTGGATGATCACATCGTAAAAACTCAGACAATGAAAAACTCACCTTATATTAAGCCGTTCGAAGAAATTATTATGTAAGTAGTAGAGTATTCATGACGAATAATATTAGTGTACACTAATTACATATGTATAAGATTGAAAAGTAACCTGTATATATTATGTATGTCATGTCCCGTTTCGTGTATTTTTTAAAATTTCCATGGGTTCCATCAAACTTGTCAACGGGTGTGTTGCTTAGCTCATCTGATATTAGAAAGTTATTGCAGCTAATAAACATTTTGGATTGAATCTTACATAAAATAAAGTTCTATCAAATCTCAATGAAAGTACACCATATCAAATCGACGTTCAAAAGTGGCAACTTTTGAACGTCGATTTGAAATATCGAGTGTATTTGCGTATGGGTATCTGTAGAAGCACCTTTTTTGTGGCAAAATAGCAACACATAATTATTGTTATTTTACGATATAAATCTAACATCAAAAGCACGAGGCAGTTTAACAGTCTTTGCAGGTGGGAAACGTATCACAACTGTAACTTTAAGGTCTGAATATCTTTACTTCTTTGTCTGTGTCATGTTTTTATAAAGCAATATTCCGAAGGGCATTGCAATGATTGTTATTTAATAACAGCGACTGGGAAGGTAAATTAGTACTGTTACAAGAAATTCTGGATGAATGGTTGAAAGTTCAAGCGACTTGGATGTATCTAGAGCCGATCTTCTCATCGCCGGATATTCAACAGCAAATTCCCGAGGAGGGTCGACGGTTCAGTGCTGTCGATAAGGTTAATATTATTGCGTTTGTGATTTCAATATATTTATATTTGGAAAGGACAAGTATATGCATTAAAAATTACATAACGGAATATTAAAGTTAATTGTATATTAGAGAGACAACAGTAGAAGCAAAAGTAGAAACAAAGACGATTAGCATTGCTTAGATAATTCTAATATTTTAGATGTGGCGTGAAATAATGAAAGTTGCTTATGCCGAGCCCCGAGTGCTAGACGTGATCACTATCGAAAAGATGCTGGACCGATTGAAGAAATCTAACAATTTGCTGGAGATGGTGCAGAGGGGACTCAACGCGTATTTGGAAAAGAAACGTCTATACTTCCCGCGCTTCTTCTTCCTCTCCAACGACGAATTGCTTGAAATCTTGTCTGAGACTAAGGATCCTATGCGGTAAAATTATTTGCTATGCTGGGCCCATTGGTGCAGTGGTTAGTGAACCTGACTGTTGCGCCGAGGGTCGTAGGTTCGATTCCCACCCAGAATAGATATTTGTGTGATGAGCATAAGTTTGTTCTGTGTCTGGGTGTAAAAATTAAAAAATATATATGTATTTAAGTATATATTTATATTTATTTATATGTACATATGTATGTAGTTTATCATCTAGCCATCTGCTTACCATAACATAAGCTCGCTTGATGCTTATTTTGGGATCCGATGGCCGTGTGTGGCAGATCGGGACATCTTCCTGAGTTATTATTATTAATATATTATTAACAATGTTTACAATTATTAACAATTATTAACAATTTAATGTTCACTAAAGATACTGTAAGTAAGACAATATTAATTGGAAGAGGTGACGAAATTTACAAAAGGCGGTCTTATCGCTAACAAGAGATCTCTACAAGGCCTACCTTTTGTTAGAAATCAATAATCAAGAATAAAAGAAAATACGAACGTATTTTGTAGGCAGTATATTGGTTAATTTGGAATTGTTGGGATCCAACATTTTTCACGCAACTTTCAGTGTGCAACCTCACCTAAAGAAGTGTTTCGAGGGCATAGCAAAGTTGACGTTCACGGAAGAAATGGTGGTGACACACATGCGATCATCGGAAGGAGAGATAGTGTTGCTCACTATGACTATAAACACCGCTGCTGCTAGGGGACAGGTAACCTATATCACCATCGACCTAACGCCGTCCTCAGCTGGACCTAAGTCGCACCTAAGTGGTTATGTTCATAATTCTCACGTATAACCTAGGTAACCTGCACATATACACATAACCTAATATCGTTCTATTGTGTCTATATCTATACAAACATAAAAATCCGTTCTGTTTTTTGAAAGGGAGTTCTTTGGTCAGTATTTTAATCGCTACAGATTTTTATCCGACTTGTGCTGAGTTATTACACGTGTGAATAGCTTATGAGTATGAAAATGGAGTTTTTTTTTGTTTGTCACAAAAAATCTCATTTTGTTACAATCGACAAATCAATATTTCATCTCGTCCCATCAACCATGCTGGGGTTTTTTTATCTGGTCAAAATTCATCTCAATGGTCAATATCAATATTAATCTGGTCAATGAGGCAATGAATTATCAGAGTTAGTTTTAAATACTGAAGGTTTTATGTTGGGTGATATACAGGAAACGAAAATATGAGCTTGTAAAGTTATTTAGGTAATTATGATTATTAGTATTATATACATACAAATTGATTACATATGTGTTGCTAATTCATAGATATTATGTTAAAATAAAATATTTCATTACATTTGTCATTACATAATTTGAATCTGAACATGTAATACAAATGTTGTCTTAATTCTTATTCCGACGAATACACCCAAATGTTTCATCTACCAGGTAGAAAAATGGCTTCTGGAGTTGGAGAAGGCGATGAAGTCCTCTGTCCACCACGTAGTCGCCCTCTCGTACGACGACTACTTGGAGCAGCCGCGAGAAAAATGGGTGCTCATTTGGCCAGGACAAGCGGTACGTATAACAACTGTATAAACGTTTAATTGGCAATTGTGCCAAAAGATATTGGAACTACCTGACACTTGTAGACGTATTGACATTCAGATTTTGTGTTACAAATATATATGTAGTTTTAATAATGCTCCTTCTAAAGCTAGTCTCCGCCGGGCGGTCGGCAGCGTAGGGCTATGGAGTGTGCCCGTATCCGCTCGGCAGAAAGAAAATACTCACAAATAAATTAAGGGATATTTTTGTATTAAGTTGCTGCACTACAAGCTTCTTTTTATTATGCTTGTAATGTTATGAATTGGATTTTATTAATATTATATATATATAGTGTGTGGATGTAGAGGCACCTCTCTGAAACATTTCTGGCGGTGTCCGTATGCTATTCTCAGAATTAAACATAAAAAATTGAATAGATTAGCTAACGATGTTTTATTTATTGTAACAGGTACAATGTATAGCAATGACTTTTTGGACGTCCGAAGTGACGGACGCGATCCACATCAGCGTAAAGGCAATGCGCTCTTATTGGGACAAGTGCAATTATCAAATTTCGAAGATCGTCGATTTGGTCCGAGGGGAACTCAGTCTGCAGAATCGTATTACTCTCGGTATGCAGCATTATTCATAAGATAATTTCAGACACTTCTGTAAATAATTAAATTAAAAAACTTTTATTCCAGATACATAAGTTGACTGCCTCGTTAATTGCAAGCGTGACTGCCGGACTCAAATCCCGGACACAGTTGGTTTTTTTAACTAGCAGTCGCTGGAAGTGTGGATATGTGCCTCACCATCTCAATCAATAGACTCACCATCTATTTCATAGCGGGGTGTAAACGTAACTGATGAAATGTGGGAGTGTACTAAGTGTAGTTTAGCAGTGGCTCTGCCTATCTCTTCGAGGGATAAAGGCGTGATCTATCGTTTTGTTTAAAACTTTTGTTTGAGACATATAACAGATAGTCTGTTCACGAGATCACTTTCAATGCTAAAACTCGTCCGAAAGGTAGCGAAGTTTTAAAATTGATTGACGAGAATGTTAATGTCACTGTTCTAAAAGCGTAGCGTGCTTTGTATGACATTTTTCAAATGCTTGCACGGCTTTATATTATATTGACGGGAATTGTACGTTTAAGGAGCACTGGTGGTGTTGGACGTGCACGCCAGGGATGTGCTCATGGAGCTCATCGACTTCAACGTCCAGCTAGACAACGACTTCAACTGGCTATCACAGATACGTTACTACTGGGAGGTAATCAACTACAGGCTCTTGTATATGTTACAATTTGGTCTCTTAAGTTTGTTATTAATGGTGTGATATATTTTTGAAAAATATTACATAATTATAATATATAAATGATGGTACAATCAACTGCCTCATTGGTCAAGTGGATGCAAACGCGACCGCTGATCGTGAGCTGCTGGGTTCGATTCCTAATAAGGTTTTCAGTTCAAATTCCTCATCGAGGGCAATAGTTTGTACCTACATATTATATATGTGGACACCAAATTGCATGTATTCATTAATGATATTGAAATAGGAGCAAGAAGAGGACCACAGCATGCAGGTAGCCACGCGCATGATCAACTCGCAGCTGATGTACGGGTACGAGTACCTCGGCAACACGGGCCGCCTCGTGGTCACGCCGCTCACCGACAGGTGCTTCAGGACGCTGTTCGGAGCGCTGCATTTAAATCTGGGTGAGAGTTTTTCTTTATCATATTATGCATGGGGCACATTTAACGAGCCTCCCCAAGAGGAGACTATGTCTCGCTAAGTATGAATATTTATATGGTTTAATATTTAATATATTTGTTCTCGTTATATTTACGTAAATACATAGAACAATTAATGTTTGTTAACAAATAAGTTTTTAGTCACCAATGTATGGTTAGTCGTAAAAGTATTTGAAGTGTAAGTGATTTTAGAAGCTTTTCGATATGCGATATTTTGTCTAGTTATAATTATGTCTTATACGGTTGATTTCTAATATATGGAAAATGCTCGCAATTCTTTAGTATACGAGTATGATATGTTCTCGAATACATGATCAAAAATTTATTCCGTTTGTGTGTATATCCATAATAATAATAACATAATTTATTACATCAAAATAAATAATTAATAATGTGTCAGTTTTTGCTTAGCTGTGTGTGTGCGTGTGTGTGTAGATATTTTCACTTATAATCAGAAAACTTATTTGTATGTAGAAATAGTCAATAGACAGGTTTATCACCAGCCGTAAAATTCGCTATTCATATTTTATAATAATTTCTCCCTTTCTGGGAAACTTGACATTCCAATTCACTCGACTACGTTTCCGTAATTAGATTTGCCTATAACTCGAGTAGGTATAGGCGCGCCAGGGGCAGCGTGCAGCACAGGGAACAGGAAGGGGAGATAGATCTCCGGCCAGGGCGGGGTAATTATGTCTGCGCGTCGGCCGTGTTCTATTTAAATTGGAAGATTGTTTATACGTACGATATTTTAAATATTTTCATAGCTAGAATAAGATATTGTCCTTAAGTCGCAATGTTCTTCTATTTCAAATTTGTATTTCAAACGCTGATAAAAGAATGAGGAAATAAGTACATACATGCAATGCGGTGATATGTCTTCACCTTGACGAAATAGTTCAAATACTGAGTCACGGGAGAGAAGTCTCCGGAAAGAACATGCTTATATGAAGAGAGTAATGAATGGAGAAGAAGTACGGCAGGTCTTTAAGGATAGAGACATATTCGGCACTCGATTCTCTGCCCACCCTGTAATCGATCTGCTGTGAGGATATAATCATTATAATATACTTTGAAGGCGGAGCACCCGAAGGTCCAGCCGGTACCGGTAAGACTGAGACGACGAAGGACTTGGCCAAAGCTGTCGCGAAACAGTGTGTCGTGTTCAACTGCTCCGACGGACTGGACTATTTAGCGCTGGGCAAATTCTTCAAGGTAATTTTGTAAAAGATAAATTTTAAGTGAATATTCTCATTCGGTTTACAATTAACAAATAAGAGAAATAAAGCGGTTTCATTCGTTCATTCCGCTCAGTTGCTTTGATCAGTAAAATCGGTGCGGCGCGCGAACGAGAGGGTCCCAACGGTAGAATGTATTAGCAAACTTATTGACAAAAAATATTTCAATACATTCACTCTCTGAGTTGTTCGTGAAATTTAAACTTGTAGAGGACGAAATTTCAAATAACATTATTTACACTTGACGTACTCCATTCACTGTAGGGTCTGGCATCATGCGGTGCTTGGTCGTGCTTCGATGAGTTCAACCGCATCGACCTAGAGGTGTTGTCTGTGGTGGCGCAGCAGATCCTGTCCATCCAGCGGGGCATCAATTCCGGTGCCACTGAGCTGCTGTTTGAGGGGACCTTGCTCCAACTGGACAAATCGTGCGCCGTGTTCATCACAATGAATCCCGGATACGCGGGAAGATCAGAATTGCCTGATAATTTGAAGGTGTGTTTGAAGATGACAAATTGATTTAATTTCAATAGCCCTTTTCAATTTAATTATTTATTACGATTATACGCAACTATTTGCGCTTTACATTTTTTATATAAATTAACTAATAATAGGTGATCGCTCGAGTTTGGAAAGGATTCTTCAAGAAAATCTTCAAAATTTTTCAAAATGTATATTTAGGTGTTAGTCAGGTATAAATAACAATAGGATGTTAAGAAAAATACTACCACAAAATGACGGACAAACACTTCGATAATATATTTCCTACTTTGTTTTTTTTATGGACAATCGCAAATGTGATATATTTGCTTACTGTGCAATGTTTCCGAAAATATGTGGAGTTACAAAAAAGCATGTCTTGATATTAAACGAATAGAAATAGAAATAAATTTAAAAAGTATTAAATGACAGACTAATCAATTAAATTAGCATGCTATGGGTCGTTAATATAGTTAGACTATCTACCTTCTTTGCTTAATATTTAATTTCTGATTGCACCCAATTTGACACATACAAATTGTTTGTAGGGGAAATTGTTGGTTTTACTATTTTCGTATGAAATACAACAAAAAAGAACTCAGCCAAATCGTTTCAGCCGTTCTCTAGCTTTGCACTTCCTAGCAACACATTTAGCGAATCATTTTTATTTATACATATATGTAGATATAGATTTGTACAATGCCTTCAAATAAAATCCCATGGATGAACGAGGCTACCCTAAAATACGGATATAAAAATGATATATAAGAGCAAACGTTTCATACAGTAAACTACACATTGTTCACAGGCCCTCTTCCGGTCCGTAGCGATGATGGTGCCGGATTACGTCCTGATATCCGAGATTGAGTTGTACGCATTTGGTTACCTGAACGCGAAGCCTTTAGCGGTGAAAATCGTCGCCACGTACAGGCTGTGCTCGGAGCAGCTGTCTTCTCAGAGTCATTACGACTATGGTAATACTTCAGCACCATAGCTGGTGTTAAGAACGCGTGTGCTACACTCCTCCTACCTCTTGGGGCAGGGCAGGCGTCATGGAATGTCATTTTACATTTGCGGCGACTATGCCTGATTAGGTGCGAACATTATAATATATACGAGTATGTATGTATATTGATCCTATTGCGACTAATCCTCTCGATCAGCTATCGACTCGACGATGATGTCATTTTACGAACATTGAGTGTAGTACGAATGAACTTCATTGTACTTGCCTGTGTAGCGCTGCCATGGTTTTTTATATGTAGATATTTTTTTCATATACTACATAAGCTAGATTTATGTATTTAACTGGTTTCAGAATTATTTAAGTATATAATTATTCTCATTCGATATACATATATTATTATTATTAATATACACCATCATTTGATTAAACTATTTAGAAGCAACTTCGTTGATAACTAACATAGTTCGAAATATTCTCAGTTTCGGTACGCTTCGGGGTTAAACACATTTATACATGATTTGTAGAAGTTGATCTCTCTGAGAGATAGCTAGATGGTGCGGTACACATAATTATGCACAATGCCGTGTAACAAGCTGCTCGGGAGGGCGGAGCGAGCGCTGGCACGTGAGAATGTTCTGTGTGTAATTTGTACACGAGATTGTGAATTTAGGAATATTATTTAGAGATCGGATTTCGGGACATACATACGATATATGCTGTATATGTAAGCACTAGTATTAATATTCAGGGAATGTATTTAGTATTACTGAATATCTTGTCCTTTAATGTTTAAGACATTTTTTAGGAAAATTTCCCATTAGTGGCTTAGAGTTCAGATTTTGTACCCGGTGTATGGCAATAGGCTCACCGCCTATTTACATAATGGGACGTAAACATAACTGGTGATACGTGGGAGTTTCCTACACTCCTCTGCCCACCTCCTCGGTGATAGCAAGCGTGATGATACGTTGTTACGTGTCACGTTGTTTATTTTAAAGTTTCACCAACGATTTGGATGTGTAACAGGCATGAGGGCGGTGAAGTCTGTTCTGCGCGCGGCGGGCGCGCTCAAGCTGCGCTACCCGGACGAGGTGGAGGATGTCATTCTGCTGCGGTCCATCAAAGATGTCAATCTGCCGAAGTTCCTTGAGCACGACGTGCCTTTGTTCATGGTGAGGTATTATTATTAGGTATTATTATTAGGTGTTATTATTAGGTGTTATTATTAGGTATTATTATTAGGTATTAATATTAGGTATTATTATTAGGTATTATTATTAGGTATTATTATTAGGTATTACTATTAGGCATTATTATTAGATATTATTATTAAGTATTATTATTATTAGGTATTATTATTAGGTATTATTATTAGGTATTATTATTAGGTATTATTATTGAGTATTATTATTAGGTATTATTATTAGGTGTTATTATTAGGTATTATTATTAGGTATTATTATTAGGTATTATTATTAGGTATTGGTATTGAGTATTATTATTGGGTATTATTATTAGGCAATGTTATTAGGTGTTATTATTAGGTATTTTTTCGACCCTTTTATCGTTCCACTATTGGTCCATAGGACTCCCCTTAGAATGAGAGGTTTAAGGCCACAATCTATCACGCGGGCCAACTGTGGTTTGGAAGACTTCACACTCTTTAAAGAACTTCTTTTACGAACTTCAAGGTGTGCAGGTTTTCTCACGATGTTTTCTTTGACCGTTATACTCGTAGTAAGTAATATTTTACATTAAAACTCACAGCTTCAAAGAACTGCGCTACAGGATTTGACTCCAGGCCACCGCAGTTAGAGGCTGAATTTAAAATCACTATCATTGCGACAGCAATGATAGTGATTGAGTGATCTCAGAATTGTACATTAATAGTAATACCTAATGACAATTAGGTATTACTATTAATGTACAATTCTGAGAAATACATAAAGGTTTGCGCTATTAATATATTAAATACAATAGTTTATATAGTGATGTCAAGTTTGGTCAAATAAAAAAAAATAAAGAATAATCTAGAAAATTCAAATCTGTAAATGTTATTATTATTGTTACGAGTATATTCGTAATACAACAGGGTATCATCGGCGACTTGTTCCCCGGGCTGCCGCTGCCGCAAGCGGGTTTACCGCATCTAGTGGCTTGCCTCAAAGAGCAGTGTGTTCCGCTCAACTTACAGGCTAACGATTTCTTTATTGAAAAGGTATAGTTACATACTTTTGTTATACGTAACCTGTATTGTATTACCTATAGGTGATCCTAGTAATGGTTTAATATTATTATTACATTTGTAATACCTAACTGTTTTGTCGCTCATTCGCAGGTTCTACAGCTGTACGAGATGATTCTGGTCCGTCACGGGCTCATGTTGGTCGGGTTTCCATTTTCAGGGAAAACCAAGTGTTACCATGCCTTGGGAGCCGCTCTTGGACTTGTCTCGGAAAGGGTATGACTTTCGTATATTTTGTAAGAATCGTAAGAATTATAATAATAATATACATACATACATATCTTCTTGCCAGGTCCTTATAGGGTAGGCAGAGAGTACCGAGTGCTAAATATCTTTATAATGCATTTATCTTCTTCTTCATTCTCTTATTATAAATAGAATATAGGTAATTATATTTATAATACTTATTTATTATCATAATTGTTACAACAATAATTATTACGGTAACAGAAACTGATGGACGAGAACCCCGTGGAGTGGACGGTGATCAACCCCAAGTCGATAACGATGGGGCAGCTGTACGGGCAGTTCGACCCCGTGTCGCACGAGTGGTCGGACGGCATCCTGGCCGTCAGCTACCGGGCCTTCGCGGTCTCCGCCAACGATAACAGGTAGGCCACGAGTACCGGGAAATCCTTGTATGAGCTATGGAATTCGTTAAGAAATAAATATATCATATAGAACTCGTACAAGGTCTTGTGAAAGCGTGAATAGAACGCTTCTTCGATTCCTGCGACGTATTGGCAAATACATATATTAGTAATGTATATGTGCATAGGCGACGGTGACCAATAATCGTCAACGCCCTGTTTGTCTGCTTGCAGAGTCTATTTATGACCTCCGAACACGTAGGCAGAAGAGTGTAATACACTCCCACGTTTCAACTAGGAACCAGGACTTTTAGATCGGTAGTCGCGCTCGTAACCATTGCCTATATTATGCCTCATTGGTCGAGCAAGGATAACATGATGTACAACATACATAGGTAATTAGCAAAACGTAGGAGTATAGTAATCCTCTGTCTACATCTTCGGAGAAATATAGGCGTTATGTTGTGATGTTTAAATTTAATGATAATAGTGCTCATACTATGCCAATTAAAGGATACAAATATTATTGTATTGTTGCATTTAATGAACGAAGTCCCTTGATATGTTTTTCAATACTTGTCATATAGAAAGTGGCTGGTGTTCGATGGTCCAGTGGACGCTATATGGATCGAGAACCTCAACACTGTGCTGGACGACAACAAGAAGCTGTGTCTGATGAGTGGAGAGATCATTCAGCTGGCGCCGACCACGAACCTGATCTTCGAACCAATGGACCTGGAAGCCGCTTCACCTGCTACGGTAACACCCAAAATATTTGTTCACGTATTATCATAACGGTGTTAAACAGTTGGTATACATTTGGGTTTAGGTGTCCTAATAGGACAGCTTAAGTTCTAAGAGTCTAAGTTCCAATTGTGTTCGAGTTATAAAATTTAACGTTTACTCCCTTGAGATCTCAACAGTTTTAATACACCGTGATGTGTTCCTTAAAGGTAATGTTATTTTTGTGCGTGCGACAGGTGTCTCGATGCGGCATGATATACATGGAGCCGAAGGGCTTGGGCTGGAAGTGCTTGTTGGAGTCGTGGTTGAACACGCTGCCGCCCACGCTGCACGCGCACAGCCGCAACCTTATCAGGACACTCTTCAACAGGTTCATGTCGCCTCTGCTTTGGCTCGTCGAATACTCCGGGAAAGCTAAGGTTAGTAAATTGAGCTTTGTCGTTTTCACTACATTTGAATATTGTTGCACTTAATTATGAGCTAGAAAAACTTTATGTCACACCTGCAATCCTCGAAGTGGTCGGCAGAGGAGTGTAGTGCACTCCCATGGTTCACCAGTAAGGGTTATATCCCGCACAGAGCACAGATCCAGACTCCGAGCCATCATTATGAGACCTTTCTTTACTTTATCACTATTCGAAAATTTATTATTCGTTAGTGAATTCTGATTTCATTAGTGAATTCTGTTAGTGATTTGAATGAGAAATGTTCATTTCTATTGTGTTTTACAGCAAATGTACATCACATCTCGAAGCAACCTGGTCGTAGCGTGTATGAATCTGTTTGATACTTTCATGGACGATTTTTATGACGCAAAGTACGTAGAGCAAATATCGGATCTTGACGTCAGAGCACAATTGGAGGTAAATTACAACAAAACAACAGATTAATCGAATTCTCGCAGCTGAACGTGACTGACATTTTATTTTTATTATAATTAGGGCGTATTTTTCTTCTCGTGCATCTGGTCCATCGGTGCGACTTTGGAAGCGGACAGTCGGCCCAAGTTTGACCTGTTGCTCCGCGGCCTCCTAGAAAAAGAATTCCCGGAAAGTGTATCAGAAATTTTGGACTATCCTAGGGAAATAGCGAAGCCGGAGAAGCAATACATATTTACGATACCCAAGGATGGATTGGTTTATGATTACCGTTACATGAAGGAGGTGAGTTACGGCATAGAAATTTTTTTTGTTTTTTTTTTTTTTGTTTCACAGTTGGGTACGGTTATGTATCGCAGTAGAATTTATGTTCAGGCGTCGCGGGAACAAATTCTCAATTCTGTGTTTCCAGGGTAAAGGTAAATGGAAGCCGTGGCAGGACGACGTGGTGGCAGCGCCGCCCATCAGCCGAGACACGCCGCCGAATCAAATTTTGGTCACGACCCTGGACAGCGTTCGCTACTTGGCGCTGTTCAAGCTCCTCGTGACTCACCACAAGGCCGTCATGATGGTCGGACCCACCGGAACGGGGAAGTCGTCATATATCATTGTAAGTAAATAGGTACCACTTCCGAAATGAGTAATTAAAATTATTATTGTATATAAGTTCTTTAAAAGTTTTAATTTTCATTGAAGTCTTTATTTTATCCCATATAATCTGTTATGCTTTCAATTTTCTAAGGATTATCTGGTGAAAAGAGTCGATACGAAGATATACAAGGCTCTGATAATGGCGTTCTCTGCACAAACCAACTGCAACCAGACTCAAGATATTATCATGGGAAAACTGGACAAGAGACGAAAAGGTTACTAATTGTCAAGTGCCTTAATTATTTTTACTTTCCAAATTGAAATGACATATATTTTGAATTATAATTGTTTAAATATAAATTATAACATATTTGTTGAAATGGAATGTTTATTGAAACGTGTGACACTCGTAGGCGTGTTCGGACCGCCGATCGGCTGTTACAGCGTGGTGTTCGTGGACGACGTGAGCATGCCGCAGGCCGAGACGTACGGCGCGCAGCCGCCCATCGAGGTGCTGCGCCAGGGCATCGACCTCGGCCTGTGGTACGACCGCAAGACGAACGTCGCCATGCATCTCATCGATGTGCAAGTAAGCGTTCCATCTATCGCGAAATTCTTATAAATGAGGAATCCCTATTCCATAGCGGGACGTAAACGTAACTCTGCTTTCTTCTACTTGGATTACGGGTGAGATCTTACGTTTACAAAAGAACATTTTACCATTGAGATATACTATTTGTTTTTGTTAGAATTATGTAATTAATGTATTGTCTTTCTAATCATATTTTGATTCCAGTTCATGTGCGCCATGGGCAAGCCGACGCCAGGTGCGAAACTCATAACACCCAGATTTTCACGTCACTTCTCATTCTTTTGTATCGATGAGTTCGACGATGAAACTCTTAAAGTCATATTTGGCAGGATAATGCTGTGGCATTTGGATACGAGGTGAGCCTTTAATTGCAATTTTGATTAGCATAATTATGGTCAATAGCAAAATGCTTAGTTTATGTTGCTTTTTTTTATTGTTATTCAGGGGATTCTCCAAGGAGTTCGACCCGTGTATCGAGGAAATCGTAGCCGGGACTCTGGAAGTGTACAAGCAGTGTCGACTCAACCTTTTGCCTACTCCGTCCAAGTCGCATTACACATTCAATTTGCGCGACTTTTCAAGGGTTATTCTGGTATTGTTATATGATTTATTGTTTCATTCTAAATTACGTATGTATTATTAAGTTCAATTTCAATTCATTGACCCGTTGATTCAGTAGTTAGTGAACCTGTCTGCTGAGTTGGGTTATGTCGGTTCGATTCCCACCCAAAATAAATGTTTGTGTGATGATGATCACAAGGGTTTTTTTCTGTGTCTGGGGGTACAAAAAGAATCAATGTACTTATATATTTATATATATGTATAGTTTATCAGTCGTTTGGTTATCGTAATACAAGCTCTCTAGATGCTTACTATCAATCGAGATGGTCGTGTGTGATGTCCTGAGATATTATTGCTAATTTTCAAGTTGAATTCCAGGGTGTATTGT
>DWFO01000360.1:0-21463 GCA_018246595.1 Mimoniades nurscia nurscia
AACTGGTGAAACGTGGGAATGTTCTACATTCCTCTGCCTACCTCTTCGGGGATTACAGGCGTGAAGTTACTTTCTTACTTTTCTTTTAAACTTTCGCTGACTCAGTTTCAATATGGATATAGATATTAGGCTCATAAAATTTCAGATAAAATATACGTTAGCCCTCTACGACGTAGCAATTAACTATCGATCAATGATTAGTTGAATCGCCATATGGACAAATAGAAATTAAATTTAGAAAAGTGTACGGTTACCGGTATCTACATAATCGCACCCAGAGCTAAGAATATGTCCACTGCTACAACATTCTCCAATGCTCATTTCAGAAAGGTGCCAACCGTCATATTGTTTCTAACATATTGCTAACTTAGCAATCTAATAACTTTGGGAAATCTTATTCTTACATTTTCAGTACGTTATTCACAGGATATATCTTATGTATACATTTACGAATCTTATGTTAAGTATTTATATAAAAATATTGTAGCAAAATAAAATATTTTGTTTAGTATTATATTAAAGTGAATACTAAACTATATTAAATTACTAAAATTATACTAAATTATAGTATATTTAAAAGAAGGTAGTTTTGTGCGCTTGTGATAGATTTATTGATAGAGCAATTGACGGAAACCGGCTGTTATTGATGATGATGAATAAATTTGATACGTATGTAGTATTGCACATTAGGATACTGCCTAATTTGATAGACGTGGCAAAGTTTTATCCTATACGTCATAAAAGAAAGCTGATAAGATCAAATAATTGCCTGTTAATAAAATTACGTTCGCGGTAACCTAACAATAAATTATGAACCGATGTATTTCTTTTCCAATGTTCAAAGTTAAAGCTGAAATTTCATAGATATTATTCCACTGTCTTAAAACTTTGTGATTTTCGAACGTAACAAGCCGTAATCGTTTTTTATCACTTAGAACATAACAATCTACGTGCGTATTATGATAGTTGGCTGTAACAATACTCGTAATGCTGGAGGGTGTGTGCCCGGTTGTGTAGTGCAATTGCGTCCAGGTATAGGTATCCCCATTATCGCGGCCACTCGCACGTTACTCTCAGTACAATGGACGCAGCAAGAAATAAACGACTGTCTGTAAAAAGGACATACTCAAAGTTCTTTATTTCAAGGGATTGTACCAGCGAAGTGCGGTTTAATTGCATGGTGGAACTTTCACAGTTTCACAATTTTATTTGCTTTCGATGAATTTAGATTCGTTTTCTTTAGCAACCCGCGCCGCGCCGCGTTGAGCGAGCTCGAGAAATAATATAAGAATCGATGCAATTTCCTCCGCGTCGTAAGTAGTTTTTATAGCAACAGTTTTAAACTGCGATACTTAATTTAAAGTTGGTTAGGTACGGGGCGTGTTTTTAAATGAATCGGATGTACACCGGAAACATTGTTAGTGCGGTCTGAGTTGGGAGTTGTCTAAAGTAGCTATTGTTTTTCGTATAACGTTTGTCGAGTACCCACCCGCGTTAGCTTTCAGTGGACGGCGAGGAAAGAAGTCTGGGTGTGCGGGAGAGTCGCTTCCGCTTCCGCTGCTGTTCGCTTATGGGGCGCCCACACCACTCTCACCTATGCGCTGCCTAGAGACAATAGCGAGCCAATAAATTTTTATCATCCACTATGATTTTGGAAACATTTTTTGAGATGACTTCTGTTAAAATTTCATTTTATTCAGACTATTTGGACGAATTCTTGCACTTTATTGACTTAAGAGATAAGGTTTACTACGTTAGCGTTAAGGAATTTTTCTTCGGCGCCGTCCATTCTTCTCGCTCTCTTTGGAGATTATTCGAAATACTTTTTGTTCCGAAGACAAAGGAATTGAACTGTAAATATTTCACTGAAAAAATAATTTATTCGTCAGTTTTATAGATGTTAAAATTCAGTTGTTTTGCGAGGGTTCACTTTGTACCACTAATTCTACAAGTAAAGTGTAAATTGATATAAAAGCCAATCAAATGAGTTAGATACATCATATTTGAAAAGCGATGGACTATCTTGTCAACTAAACGAATTTCCTCGTCACAAAGAACACGTTTTACCTGTTTATATTTTGGACGTTTGTGGAGAACGAATAGTTGTGGTTAGGGGTTCTGGGTTGAGATAAGAATCAAATAGATGTTGTTTCGCTGCATGGAACTCTGTCGCGCAGAGCATATGCAAGTGCTGACAAATGGTGTCAACATCTTGACACTCGCCACTGAGAAATTGCGATTCAAGCCCAGATTACAGGGAACTTATGCGACATATCCACGTCTACAATGGTTATATGTCACCTCATAAACACATTCTATGTAATTAATTAAGGGCAATAATACCTGATTGCAGTAATGCTATTTCCTGACTAATTTGAACGTTCAATACATTTTTATACATAATATGTACGAGTAAATATGTATGGTTTCTTGTAAATAGCGTTCGTGGTACTTCATCAGGGCTACGCATTTCTACCATGAATCTGACTAAAATATTTTAATAGCGTTAATACGTTCAGACGGGTTAAAATGAAAACATGTAACTGAATTTATTTAATTTAAGGCCAAAATACATTTTAAAGCTTTGTAAAAAAGCACATGAAAATGTAGATGATAGTGCTCGTAACAATATAAAATATTTCTGGTAATATTGTGGTTACCTGCGACAAGCACATGTGCGGTATTTACAAAAAGAATTTTGTAAATAATTGCTTTTGTATTGTATTCCCGTTCCAAATGTGTGCGTGTGCCAGCGGTGAGAGAGTCGTAACGTAGTTTTGTTTTAAAAAATTGTAATTGAGTGGACAGTGCGGTTTCGTTTGTAACGAACTAGTGTGTACTGTGCGTCCATATTTTTTGTTCGTAAAACGCTAAACGATTCAAGACTATTGGTACGCGGTACACATTTTACCTGAAATATGTTTCGGCTGACGTAACAGTCACGAAACGTATTTTGGCAGTGCGATAAGGAAATGACACAAAGAAAACAAACTACTGTCTGGTTCGGCCGAAAATTTGTGAGGGAGGAAACGGCAGAAGGCGCGGGAGAAGATAGCGGATATCAAAGTTATTGGAACGATGTCAGAGATCGCTCGGAACGGATATCTATCTACCTTTGCACTGCTTCCTTGCTCATAGGTATCGCTGCCAGTGAAATTATTATTACAGCCCTTGCGACACTGGCCAGCGAATTTTGTCTAGTAAAATTTTTTTACACTGAAAAAATTGCGAAGCAATTCATATTTAAATTTTACGATAAATATATAGGAATGTAATGGAACCAATTTTTATGTATTATAACATCTGCTGTCACCGGTATTCTACAATAAGGGACATTTGTCTTGTTTTGACGTTTCTACAATATGCTCGTAGAACAAAATACTTCTGTTAAAAACGCTTTATGTTGATATAGACTTGAGATGACTTCGAAGCCTGCTGCATGTGTTATTTTTTCAAGACCATTCCGTCTTAAAAAAATAACACAATTAGGTCTAAATTTCAATTAACATTAGATTAGGAAAATCTTTGTATGTAGGCATTACTAAATTTATACTAGATATTGTACTAAACTCTTTTTAAATGATCCTCACCTGATAATCTGCGGGACTGCGATTAAGAATTCCAATACGGTTAACGTTTCCCACAAATTGTACGGACATACCACGCGAACGCGATTGACGCATTATCTTTTTGTCTTCGCACAGTCTTCCAACGATTTCTATGGGCGACCCATTTAATTTAACGGACAATGTACAGTGCAGAGGAGCGATTTGTCAAGGGAATGAATTTCAACAAAGGGCTTATTCATTTGAATGGCAACTTGTTGTACGCGACCGTTTTAATTTCATAAGTCGTTTATCATAATCAAGGGTGGGTGGGGGTGTCCACAACCCGTGTCACTGTCTCCACGATTGCGTCGAAGGAGACGTAACATACCCTCGGACAATGCGGATATTTTGAACGTCGACTGTTTAATGCGTCCATCACGTTTGCCCAATTTATGTCAAGAAAACCCTATGTTAATATTGTTTATTAAATGTTATAAAACCACTGATTATTGGTTGCTTGTATCAGCCACTATTCACAGTTATGTAATCAATTTTACCGGCTTGTTTTGTTTTAGAAACTTAAGGTTTAAATGTTGCATGTTTGCAATATATTTGATATAATTATAAAAGGTATTCATTTGTTTTCAAACCTATTCTCATGAATGATATAAATATTGTATTATAAATATTGATTAATTGTTATAAATATTGATTAATTGTTATAAATATTGATTAATTGTTATAAATATTGATTAATTGTTACAAATATTAATTGTTAACGGCTTGTAAGCGATAAGGCCGCCTTTACATTTCATTGCCTTCAAAATTCATAACACGAGTAATGTGGTTGAAACAAAAAAGTCTAATCTATCTAACGTTAAATTTTAAAAACGATATTTATTAATTAATCTCTTTGAATTACTCTATTCATTTTGATACTTTACTTTTAACTTTACATATTTGAATGATATTAACGATAACACCAAATATTCTAATTACTTGTAATGATTTAGACGTTCGCCTCCATAATACATTAGGCCCGGCGCCTAAATCTTTCAGAATGAAATAACTAATTCTGATAATAGTGGCTTTATGTCGATGATACCAAAAAACCCGATGCCAAAGACACACCTACACCGATGGCAATGATGATGGAAATTGATTTAAGTGTATCTTTAATAATTATCGTTGCTTAGAAGTAATCAAAATGAATAGGGTACTATGTAAGCAGTTTGAAAAGCTGTTTTACCAATAATCCCTATTTCATTCAATTTGCAGTAGATCAGCTTGGTTGATTAGGCGTCAGGCCTATTTCTGGTAAAGAAAGTAAGGTAATCTCAACTTGGCTCTGAAAAAAATTGCATTTCAGGAATGCAAGTAATTAATTGGAAATACGTAATTATTTGGAACTTGCGTTTTCTGTTATCGGAATTCCATAAGCAGATTCGTTTGTGGGCTGGAATTATCCTCTTGAGTCAATTAGCTACTGCGCGTAAAGCCAGTTAGGCATGTTTGGTTTAGCGAAAGCTCGTTTTAAGCTCGTGTTGCTCAGTACAGATGCTTCAAAATACGCACTGTAAATAATAGACATTTGGTTTGTATGAGTTTGGTTACGTGTATGTATATTATAACATACAGCTGGATATTAATAGAATGGTTATTTAATAATAGTTTCAATGCTTACCATGTAAATAATTACTAAAAGTTTAAGCCAATTAAGAACTGCTGGGTTCTAATCCCTGATCGGGCAATATTGAATTTTTCTAAAATAGGATTTTCTAGTAGTGGCTCGGAATTTGGATATGTGCCCGGTATACGCCAATAGACTCACACCTATTCCATAGTGGGACGTAAACGAAACATAACGTAAACTAAGATCACGCCTGTCATCCCCGAAGAGGTAGGCATATCCCCGAAGAGGTCTGGATATGTGCCCGGTGTATGGCAATAGACTCACCACCTATTCCGTAGTGGTACATAAACGTAAACGGAAAAGTAACTGGTGAAATGTGGGAGTGTATTAAACTTCTCTACTTACCTCTCGGGGGATTATAGGCGTGATGTTGTGTAGGTTATGTTTATATCGACATTATAATAGTTTTGTTTATATCAAATCAAAATCAACGGCTCTATGTGTGTATAGTTTAAAGGATATTTTATTTACGTTAAGAATGTAGTGAACACAATACTAATGGAAAACAAATCTATCTTAAACGGAAAAGTACACTGAAACTGTTTGAATATCTAGTTAATACTGAAAGCTATGCGGCCAATGTACAATATTTCGTTACTATTACTGGAATGTTCTGTTTATCGTCACTATAAAGTAACGTAAAATCACGCCTGTTATTCCCGAAGAGGTAGGCAGAGGAGGGCGCTACGCTCTCACGTATTTTAATGATCCGAGGTTTGAACCCAGGACTTCTCAATTAGCAGTCGCGCTCGCATCCATTGGACCAACGAGGCAGTCAAAGTAAAATTTCGATAAAAGAAATAAGTAACATAAGTATGTAACATCACGCCTGTAGTCCCCGAAGAGGTAGGCAAAGGAATGTAGAACACTCCCACGTTTCATCTGTAACTTTTACGTCCCAAGATGGAATAGATGGTGAGGCTATTGCCATATACCGGGCACATATCCAGACTCCGAGCCACTACTAGAAAATCTAAATTAAAAAATTCTGTAGTGTCAGATCCGGGAATCGAACCTCCCATTCGGCAGTTGCACTTGCAACCAACACGACCAACGAGGCAGTCAAAAGAAATCAGACTATTTTTCATAGTTGTGTTGTGTTGTTGCAAAATGTTTAGAGGCTTTATGCTAGAATAATGTACTTTAATGTAAAGACTTTTCTGAAAACAGTTATGTGATTTTTATGTTCGGATTTTTTTTGCAAATACGCGCCAGCATCTGAACGACGAGTACTACGTTCAGTAAATAAGTTGGGATACATTTTAGTGAAACCTTTCAGCTTTGTGTTGACCGTGTTTAACGTAGCAACGCTGATTTCGCACGGTAGAAATAATATTGGTATAGACAAAGCCAAAACCGGTCCTTTCTATTACAGCAGAGATTCGGGCCGTCATTGGTTTGCTAAATAGCAGGTGCCAGCTTACATTTCTAATCTAATACGCTCGATTCCATGTCTACAATGAATGCAATATTCGACTGTATTGCGCTGGTAACTATGACCATTATCGCTATACGTTCACACCTGCCCGACACTGACTAACCACCGGTGCACCAGTTTCAATATGTTACAGCAACGATTCTGTTTTAGAATATAAATTAACCGAGTTTAAATCAACCCCTGTCGGTCCGTTTGAATGCAGTTCGGAAGTAAATGCCGCACTACTTGATAATTCTGTTCCGCGAATGTGGTCCCCTGTCAACAAGGCGATTTGCATTCACTATTACCTAATGATTGGACGACTGTGAACTTTGATATTGTGGATGAATTTGCGCATTTTCTATTCCCGTAGGCACATAGACGATCACGAACGGTACGGTTTTATGGTTCATAAAATTCATAAATGATTTATGTCATGCATTTTGATGTAATTTTTAAGGTTTTCAATTTGTTCAACAAATTGGTAATATTGCTTCACATTAAATTGCCATAAGGCAGCGAATATTCTTATAATGTGTGATTCATGTTAATTATTGATTTCGTAAACTGTGGTCTTGTAATATGCTTGTTAGTCAATAATAAGATTTTTTTATTCCATAGTCAGATGTAAATGTAACTGATGAAACATAGGAGTGTGATGTTACGTTTCTTGTAGTCTTATATTTTTTTGCGCAAGAGCGTAACGTCACGTATGTTGTATAACAATTTTAATTATAAGAATAACACAGCCCCTTTTATGTAACACGCCAGGGGAGGGGTTCGATTCAATATTAAAGTTATCGGTATATATTGTTACTTCTAATATAACTTCCTAAATCCAGGTGAGTTAACATTAATATCGGTATCAACGATTGGATAAAATAAACGATCTTTGGGATTGTTTGCTACTTTTGAATTGAGAATTTGTTTTCGGATATAACTGTCTAAAATTAATTTTATTTTCCGTAGGGCGAGCCGTTATTAGTTATCAAGGAATCATAAGGTCGATTCAGTAGCAAGTGGCACGCAATCTATTATCTCTCGTAGACGTCCCGGCGATCGAAATCTAAATAATAAAGATCGCGGCCCATCCCGTCCGTAGAGTAGGCTTAGCCGTACGAAATTGGTGTAATAAAAGAGGAATGCCTGCAAAAGTTTCGCAATAAAGCCAACGAGTATCGACTGTTAAGAAGTAAAGAGTTCTCGAGTATAATGGCCCATGTACATAAGTCGTGGTTATTTATACTAGTTTAAACTTTGTGGTGATTCCACTCGGTGCCGCCCGCGATACAGAAAAATTGGCGCAATAAGTAAAATGTTTTTTTATTTATTCAGGAACGCACTCACGCTTCGTGTATTTGCGTATTGGTTCCTTTTTCAGTACGCAATGAGAAATTGCTGAACAGTTGGGATCTTGGTATATTTGGATTTTTTTTCTAATCTATGTAAGTAGCAAGCTCACATGAGCTCAATATTAGGTGTTTACTACGTCCGATAGACATTCGTATTCGTTGCTAATAATACTAGTGAAAATCAATCAGTTTGTTTGGAAACATATTTAGGTCTGATGATGATTCGTCACGGTAGAATCACGGGCAGAAGACTCTGGTATCTACGATAGATAAACACAACAAGTCTGTAACCTAAAGCTTGTATTATATACTTATTATTTAGACAATGTATTAACCAATATGGGTTCAACAGAAATCCGTTTCGTGTCTGGTTTTATGTGGTACTTTGCTTCAGTGATATAACGTTTAATACGTTTATAATAAATCCACGTTTCTATAGTTGCAACATTTATATAGTGATTCCTTTTAAAAAGATTTGAAATAATTATTGTGGCGAAGGCCAACTTTGTGTATACGCTTGTTTGTTCAACGTCTAATTCAAGATCTAATCTTCAAAATACCCCGCGGACGACGCTATAAGTATTTCACTGAATAGTGGTCGAAGCTTAAGAGCTCATAACGTCGGAGATACGTCATAACAGTATAAAAATTTCATATCATTCTTTATTCTGGGACTGATTTCATCTTTGAAGTCGAGCGGCGCGTCCCATTCGATGTCAGCCAGGCCCTCTTAAATTTTCGTGCAAAACTTGGAATTTACGTTTGCAATTTTCTCTATAACGTAAAAAGCAAAGTTCATACATGTCGCGGTATGTTAAATAAAATTGGTATTGCGACGTTAAACTTGAGATGATTTGAGTAGATTTGCATATTTCTGCACCAAGTAGTACACATTAAAAGAAAAGGCGCATGTGTAATTGTAATGAAAACGAGTTTAATTCGTTTAATTAAATTATGTCAACGAGCTTAGATGTTATTCATTAATTAAAGTTAGGTTATTTAATATACTACAAGCGTCGCTTGTCTGATACGCGTGGTATACATAAATCTTAGACACACTGTCTTTTCTGAGCCGAAACAAATCGACGCAAAGACGTTACGGCAGCGTACGTGAAGGATGTCGGTGTATTAGTGTCTAATGGTTGCCAATAGACAAATTATGGGGCTCGTGTAACCTTAGGTGTTTTGTGCAGTCGTTTTGTTTGCGTTTCGCGTAAAATAATTACACAGCGGCTGTGACGTATGGTTGCTATTTAAGGCGGTGTAAGAGCGATCGCGGCAGTAAACTCTCGCAATTAAAACATTGGAAACCGACGCACGCTCTCTTTGTATTCTACATAACGAAGATTTGTACTGTTGCGACATTACTCCGGGTTGTCTATTTACATTCGGGAATTAATACTCTAATGTACTTTGTTCTTCTTAGATAATGTTCTCCTTAACTAGTGGCACACTGTGGTGTGGTGGGTTTCGTTACCACGTTATTGAAGACGTGTGAAATGTAATGAGACTGTATATTTTTAAAGTTAACAAATAATTTAAAGCATGGAACCTTAAATCAATAAATTTACTACAGATATTCTATTTCCACTTTAAGTCAATATCTATATTTACATTTATTTTACATTCCAGATAAATGATATTATTATTTGCCGATTTACTCGTATGCAAAGTAAAGACAAGCTTTGTTTATTTTCAACAGAAAGAAATTTGGGTTAGTGTAATTGTATACGTAGACATTATGCCCTTATTCGTATGTAGTAAATTCCCGTCTAGATATTGGTCAATTAGGTAAATAACTGAAGGGACCCGCTCGGCCCGTTACTAATGAGCGCCGTCGTCTGAATTTAGTGAGGTCTACATATTTCGTTGGGCTATTTACTTAGCAGATACCTGAACGCGTAAAGAGTATTTTAGAACAATTTACCTACACTTTGTATGACCCACTAATAAAAGTAACAAGTTACTAAATGTTGTAAGTAGTTCAAATTATATTTTGGAACTTTTTATTTAGGTAAATATTTTAAATACATTTTAAGAAACATTTTATATACACTTATGTGCTTGAAATCACTGGCGTTTAAAATATAATATATATCTGTATACGCACTTATATACCTACACATAAATATATGTATAATACATTACGATAATTATATAGCCGTACGAATAAGACACACTAGGGCTAACATTTCCCTCTCGTGGCTCTCCAACGTAAGTTGTGTGACCAGAATAATTATTTTATGTAAACCTCAACATCTTTATATATCTCGCCATGGATCTACCTGTATTTAATAAAAAATAATAATACTTTGTTAATATAAACACATTCAATAGTGTCTATTTTAAAGGCCTTGACCCTTTTCTCTTTGTACATCTAGAATTGTTCAAAGTATCTTGTGTGGGACGCGATTGGCCTTAGAGATAGAACGTACAGAAGTACGTACTAGCGAAATTACTGAATATTGTATGAACACTTTCAGTTACCGATAACGCTTTTATCTAGCACTCTGATACAAATTCAATAGTGAACGTTGAATAAAAATAGAGAGTAAAGACATTTGTCGCGTTTGTATGGCGCACGTTAAACTTTAACACTTTAACTCTAACAAGAATGACGCTTTTAACCCGTTATACATCAATTGGTATTTCTCGAGTGTTTTTTTCTTAGTTTTGGTATAACTCGCACGTGGCTAATTGATGACAATCGAGTGAAAGCCTAAGAACACGTGTCTAAATATATACATACATATGTATTTATACAGATATTGTTTAGTCAGAGAGAACATCTCAATGCTGATCACGCCATCATTCTTCTTCAATGATAATGAAACCGAACTAAGGTGATTTTCTGTATAACTTTACTTGTAAGTACATATTTAATTTCAAATGGACGATGTGTGACATTGACACCGATATTAATTACAAACCCTTGTATCATACGCTAACCCTCTGTGAGTCAATAGTGCTACGCCGCCATTTTAGTGTACTCGTAGGTGACGCCAGGACTTTTATGTACAGTCGGCAAAACACTAAATTAATTATTGCCCACGTTTTTCATTTGAGGTAACAATCATAAGAATCACTTTTAATAATGAGAAAATTAATATAATATTCAAGCACTCATAAAAATAAGGTTAACAATGTCTTAATCTACAAAGAGTATTAATGTCACAAAGCGCGAAGTTTGAATGTTATGGCAAATCGAAAAGTTAAAAGCGCAGCAATGCGCCAATTGAATCAAACATTTAATTGACAAATAGTGAGTTGGGCTCGCGAAGTAATGTGTTCTGTACGATTTTTTTATGTTACCCTATATTTATTTTTTATTTAAAATAAAACTACATTGGGAATCTTTAATTTATCTTCCTGTTTAAACACCTACGAATACTTGCTGTTTTATATTATTATTTGAAAGCTTTTTTGTTAGATGACAAAATTGTATTTTAAAGTTATCAAACATATGTATTTTTTAAAGATATTTATATTATGAAGCTACCAATACACAATTTCCTCCACTTGCTCCATCTCTTTCTTGACTTGGCTTGACTCATCTCTTTCAAATATCAAAACTTTTGATTATTCGCATTCAATTGTAAGCTTTTTTTTCTTACAATCATCTTTTATAATTGTGACCAGTGTTTGCAGTTCGGATGTTGACGAACTGATTAAAAATGCGTCGTCTGCCGGAGTGAGTGAGTGAGTGAGCGCAGAAAATAGTGTGAATGGGGCTTTGAGTAAGCTGTTGAGTTGCCACCGACTGGGCCAGCGGACTCGGTTGGCTATAAACAACTCTGTGCTTACTCCAACGCTACTTTATGGAAGCGAGAACTGGGTATGTAAGAAAGATAATGAAAGTAGAATAAACGCGGTCGAGGTGACGTCGTTACGCCGCATATGTCGCTTAGCACTCGCCGACCGTGTTCGCAATTCTCATGTAAGAAAGATGCTTTGTATGAAAGAGAGCATTGGTGTAAAAATGAGAAAGGGCATGCTCCGATAGTTCGGACATGTTTAGAGAATGGCTGATGAAAGAATAACGAAATAGATATACAATGCGAATGTCGAGGGACGCAGGTGCTGAGGGAGACAAAGACTCACCTATCTAGACCAAATAAATAAGGTTTAATGTGATAGGGACGTTATAAGTCTCAGAAACCGGCGTGTATGTATGAAGAGAGTGATGAATGTGGACGAAGCATGACAGCTGTGTAAGAATAGAGATATTTGGCACACTCTGCCTACCCCACAAAGAACCTGGAGTGAAGATATATATGTATGTATGTATGTATGAAGCTACCAATATTACCTGTGAGTTATTTTCGATAGGGGTGGGTAATGATATCATAACAGAGCCTTCGACATGTTGAATTTTATTATGGAACACTAAAATATTGAAAATGACTGCGACATCGCATGTCTGAATGATGCCAAGGAGGAACCGGGTCAATATCAACTTGAAAAGATAGAATTTTATTTACAATGCGTATTTGGAACTTTAGAGAGGAGAAGTTTCCCCCATATCTTTATTGTTGAGAATAGACCAAAGACATTTTAAGAAAATTGCATTGTCTCAACTTATATTATAGTTGATGGCGCATTATTGAATTAGCTTATTCGTTATACTGCAGTTGAAATTTTTGTTTATAGGTATTCCGCAAAAATCGATCATGTTCTACATGATAGATTTTTTCCGAACGATCAATAGGGCACATAACAGGCTAGACGTGTTTTGTTGCGGGTTGAGTGAGTTTGCAAAGGTAGTAAGTACTAAATTTGATAAGTTACAGTGTTTAGAATAAAATTAAGTAGAATAATATTATGTACATAGGTATGTAGTTGTTGAGTAAAGCATGTTTTAACAATTTACATGAATATGGCTACTTTGTCGCATTGGGAGAAAACCTGTAAAGATAGATGTAATGTATATAAACAAATAAATTAATGTTAGGTATATAAGAAAGATGACGAAAGAAAGCTCCATAGACGTAGTCGAAATGAGGTCATTACGCCGTTTATGCGGCTCGACACTCGCCGATCTTGTTCGTAATACAAATTTACAATTGTTAGATTTAAGTCGCTTTGTATGAAAGAGACATGTAGAAAGAATCATAATCAGAATTCTTCGAAATTGGCGTGCGCGTAAGAGAGGGATAGCGGCGAGCGCGTAAATGTAGAAGTAGAATACCAGGTCGTTTAGGTGTATATTTGTACTTGGCGCTATCTACCTCGTAAAGAACATGCGTTAACGATATATTACAAAAAATTAAATTTTTTCAATAATTACTTATTAAGATTTGAATCCAATTCTTTGATACACCTTTGAACAATTTCCGTGTCTGTTTTCTACTTTTTTTACACTAACCGGTTCAAATCCGTAATAAAAATTCAGTCTGAGTACATAATAGTGACCGTGGCAGATATGTGCGTTTGTTTGATAGTTGGTCCGATAACGACGATCAAGGAAGTCGAAGGGTAAATCCGCGTGGGTCGATCGCACGAATCCCTTATAGCTGTTTAAGGGTATCCCATTAAGTCCACTATCGAGATCATCTTGGTCGTAATTAACTTTTAGATGCGTCTATGTGAGTTTCTCTTATTTATTTAATCTTCACGCATATAAATATCTAAGTATTTGTATATTACGTCATTCATGGATATATATTAATACATATTTGAGCGTATTTGCATTATGTCAATTATACAGAAAATGTATCTTATGTATATACAATTTGAAAGCAATAGATTTCTAATGCCTTTATTATCCATCAGAGTTAAAGTAATTTTTGTATAGGTAGCTTAGTAATTTATTATCTTCAATCAGACCCATATAATTTAGACCGACTTGAGCGAACTAGGACATTAAGGGGCTCGAAAGCGATTTGGTCAGAGGTCTGGGAACTTTGGAAAAACTCATTTAAAAGGTCCAATCATTTAGCAAACCCAAAAACCACATAGTGCTTACTTGGAAAAACTAACGGAACCTCTAAGCACCAAACCCATATTATATAATAATGATGTATATTAAGACGTATTATTTTAATGGACGTGACATTAACTATTCATACTTATAATTTCAATTAATTTTTAAATTACTCTCGTTCGTATTTTATTAATATGATACGTATATAATAGACGACAGTACGAAACGGAAGTGATTTTTGTTCGGTATAGTACCTATTAATTACGTTCTTGATCACAGATTTTGGTGATGTTATGGTATCACATTTTAAAAAATCTGCTAATTAAAAGTAACCGTTAATTTAAACCGCACACAGTATGAGACAGGGCGAGTATGCAATTTCAGATTAGGCGAGTGCACTCACAGCCAGCGTGTAAACGTTGACAATGCAAATTTATTCCAGTTACCGGATTAACGGCACATCGCGGCCGTCCGCGGATATTATGTGCCGGCCGCAGATGTCACTGCTATTCAACTCGTTGCAATAATTCCCTATTAGAATTGACGCTTTTGTGCTGATATCGATTTAATGTATAAATTCATGATGGATTGACTATATTTGAAATCGACCTTGTAATCCCATTGATACATACATAGATAGATATCTTCACGCCAGGTCCCTTGCGGGGTAGGGTAGGTAATCCCATTGATCGACAAGTATTACAAATAGATATTTGATACATTGAACGTACGATCCAGTAGTGCATAGATCAGAGTCATGTTAGGGTCGTATAATTTAGAAAAATCGATAAAACGTTGGCCTATGTACGTTGGCATATAGTAGATAATAATAAATCAGTGATGAGAAAATACCACACTAGAAAATTCCATAAGGTATATAATTTCACCGTTTATAAATGTTTTATAATCGTAGTAATATATATAACACATACACACATATAGTAATATATGTAACACATGATACCAGTTGATGATTTTATATTATGCAAGTACACTCATAATCAGCGTTTATAAACAAACAATGCAAATGTAGAATACATTTGCTTGTTACCGGATTATTGGCCCATCGTGGCCAATCACGAATATTAAATACGCAACATACTGCAATCGTTAGTGCTCTTTGTAATCTTTAGTAAAATAATGATTCGAAATTCGAATCAATCCTATTAAGGTACATTGATTTGGAATTCGAAATTCGAAATAATGTAATGTTCCCAAGTACATTCAAATTGATGTGACAATTACCTGGATGATATCCTTATTAACGACGTCGTTATGCAATCAATTCGTAATTTCCATCGAATTTTAACGATTTAATTAAAATGTTGCATCGAAAAAACATGTTTCAATATACTTACGTTTATATGTATACATTCCTTTACATTAGATTAAAAATATTGTACATTTGCTCTAAATATATACCTATTTGTAGATCATTCCTGTAAAGAGAATAATGGTTTATGATAACCTATTCAATTAATTATATGCGCGGATATGCAGCTGAGCTCGCTATCACAATAATGATTCGAAATTCAAATTGCTTCCATCATTGTAACATTGATACGTAGTTTTATATAAATCTTTTATTATTTATTTACGATTACATAAATTGAAACGGATAAAAAATATTTACAGTATTTTAATAATAAACGAATGATTGTTATTAGATAATCTAATATCAATAATATTATAACGGAAACATCAGTAACAACTATATTAAAAGTACGGAGAATTTAGGAATGGGTAATTTACTTCTGTTCCTAATGTCACACCGTAACGCATTGGGGTAATTATGTGGCGTGTGTCGTGTGTGAGCAGAATATTTAGCAGAGTTACATCACTGTTAGCCATCGTTCTCATTCGACTAATATTTTTGTAGCTATATGCATTTGCCACTTATTATTTTAAGCCAGTTGATTTGTGTGTTGAAATCTTGGTGTTATGTTGTTTTATTACTTTTTAAAAGTGAAATGTAATAAAAGACCTACTGTATTAAAAACAATTATTACTATATTAAAGGTTACTGTAATATTTTAAGCATTAAATGATAATAGATTTTTTAAACAACTTTTAACCTTTCCCGAAGCCACATCATAAATTGTTTAGTACCGGTTACGATAATCAACAAAGTATGAGATATCTCCTTTTGTTTGCCTTTTATGAAGGGATTCAATGTACAAAGCAATATACCGGAATGGGCCATAATTCGAATAACATTTCCGTGACCTTTCAGTGAGTCCATCGAAGTAATTTTATGAATAGAAGAATAAGAGAATGATATAAATGTGTATTTATTACTACACTATCGATTGATAAATTGACATTATCTAGCACGATACATGTTAATCAGTGAGACACGAAACAAAAACCGTGAATTAATCGTAAACGATACCGACCGACAATAAACTTGCTCGGCTCAAATTGGACGCTACTTCGAGGCGTTAATAAAAATCGTGGGGCGTCGAAATTAAGGGCTATATACGGAGCGTCGTCATTAGGACCGAAATAGGGTTGTATCCTGGTGGTTGTAATAAGTCATGTCTACCGCAGGACCGACCCCCGGCCGCCCGCCCCGCGCAATCCCGCGCCATTACCCGTCCTCGCTGAGATAGCTAAGTATGATCGACGATCAGTTTAACGGGCCATAGCAAGACGAACTGATCACGAGATACCTAAAATACAATTAGTCATTTCAACTTGCGAAATGCGAAGAAAATCCAAGATCTCTGATTATATTCATCATTTCAGTCTAACTTTTTTGTGCGTTTGACCTTGTGTCTGTTACAAATCTTCATAATATTACCTTGAAATAAATTAATGGTTATGTATAGTATAAATCATATTTATATTGCCAATTAGCCTTAGTAAAATATTATGATCCAGTTTGTTACTGTCTCCCCACTTCTGGCGCGCTCACTTGTGGGATATAAACAGGTAGCAATTACAAATGTCATAAGCGACTTTTAGCTACGTAAACTAACTTTGTTCCGGATGTAGGTAAATTATTATTTACAATGTAATCAGCGGATATACAAATTGTATCTAGAACCGGTTGAATATTGATGAGTTATGCGTATGAAAGTACCGCAGTCCAATAAATTGTCACGTGATATTTTTTCAAGAGAATGTAAATACTCTGCAAACACAAATCCTGCGTAAGCCGAAGCACTTCCCTGGGTCCCCAGTATCAGTTCGGTCCATAAACTGCGCCGCCCCCGCGGCCTTCCGCTCCTTCCTCCCGCGTAAGCCTTAGGTACGACTAGCAGCTACACACAGACACCAACGTTCATATAATCGCGACTCTGCTATGCTTAAAACGCTAAGATATAACGCCATACATGATACTAATGTAGTTGATATAAACTATATAGATAAATGAACAAGATACTAATGTAGTGACGATAAACAGAGCTCGTGACTCTTATACCTACGTAAAAACGTTAAGTATTGAACTCGCGACTCTTTCATATATTTCTATGCATATACCAGTACTAATGTAGATAAAACATATAAAACTTTATCTATATTATATTTTTCCATAGATTTCAAATAATATGACCGTATTTGAATATATGACATATTGTTGTGCACATGTTTTATAATAGTTATGTTATGAAGAATGGATTTTGTTTTGTAGTTTCATCTAAACTTTGAATTACACCAAGTATTTCGTATGTACCATGTCAGTGGTTGACTTGTACAAAATGCCATTAGGAATAGAATGTGTCCGCTGTTAACAGTAACAGTGAAATTGATTAAGGGTGACAATTGTATGCCACGTCATTATACATAGTTAGAATACTACGATGTAGGTACTTTGAAGAATAACTTTTTGCACATTTTATTAGCACACGAATGTTCATGGTACACAATTGGCGCGAACGAGTCCGTACTTGGTTCGACCTCTTTGAGCCTTATAAGTAATTACCCGTATAAAGAGCGGAATCCATATAACCGGGCCTCTATGGAATCCCTGGTGTATTAAAGTTACATTTACATACATACACGGTACAATTACGTATGTATCCGATAATGTACTAAAGTGAAATATCAGAGGTAAATAAGAATAATGTCCAAATATCTCTATATTTGTAAGGATGAAATTGAGACTCGGCCCTCTGCCTCCCCGTAAGGAACCCGGTAGCAATCATACTTCGCCGTTGTGAAACAGATTACCGTGCATATTTTGAAAACACAACATATGTGAATAAAATATCAAAAGTTCCTGTAATAACGTTGTAAGAGACAGTTTTAATATCCGATAATCTTATTCCATTGCATATTTAGTATATCTAACTAAGCATTTCCAGTAGGAGCATGAAGTCAGAATTTGTGGTCGGTGCGTGGCAATAGGCTTACCTTCTATTTCACAGTTGGAAGCACAACGTAACTGGTGAACATTGCGAGTGTACTGCTCTCCTCTGCCTACCCCTTCAGAGAAATACATGCATGACGTAATCTTTATACAAATTACCGACACTCTCTGCGTGGGTATATATTCGTGTTATTTAGCATTGACGTTGTTAACTGCGTGCTCGGTCCTCCAGCCCCGCGTTGTATCGACGCTTGCAATTAACTTTTTTCTTTGCAGAGTAATGAACATTGAGGTAGATTTTTAGTGGTCTCTACATAGCGGTGTATTAATCGTCAGATAACTGTACTGAGGTTTCGTTTGGTCCAGTTATTTCAAATGTTTCTCCCTGACTCTTTTGCTACTGGTGTATTAAAATATTTAAAAAGTGATTGTCAAATCAACAATATTTAAAATAAGTGGGTTGAATAACATATATTTAGTAAAGATAGTGAAACTTGAATAAAAATTATGTAAACATTACTCGCTGTTATTCGTATAATATTTCTCATTAACCAAAGAGTTAACCTCGTATTTCAAACTGGAAACTTAAACAAACTTAATATATCACAATGTCTTTGTGTGACATAAGAGTCTCTTAACTATTTTAATGTAACTCTAATGTGACACATGATACTCAAACTAATTAATGTTTATGACGATTAACCGAATGGCACAAAGCGTTTAATACGAGATAGTCATAAACCACAGCGCGAATAACATAGCTATATTATCTGATGTTAATGTTTTTGTAACGCCGCAAGACCTTCATTAGGGTAGCTGCAGAACACAAGCACAAGTAGCGAACAGGGTGTTTAGTAGTGAATGTGTCTCTGTGGATAGTTCGCTGAGGGCGCAGTTGTCGCGGTGACGGCTCGCGCGCGCCGACCGCACGAGTGCCGCCGAGTGTGGCAATTAAAACTTGCGAATGTCAAGTACGGCACGGTACCTGCCGAGACCGAGCGTTATTATTTTTTATTTTGCACGAACAAATAAACACCAAGGCGTGCGATAACTCAGCCGAATATCTACCCTCGCTACACAACATTGAGTTGATTCTTCTCAAAACGCTTTTTTTTATTTTTTGTTTAAAGAAAATCTAGTAACATTTTTTATAACAAGTCCGATATTTTAAAGCGTTGAAGTTTGACTCCAAATTTGTAAACTCAGTTAAGGTCTTAAATATTCTAGTACAGCTTGGGTTTACCCTTCTACTTAATTGTAGTAATTAAACGGGAACTTAGCTCAAATGCTTATTCCACTAGATGCTATCATAACTTTGAGTATATCCTGAATATGTTTCCCTTTTTGCTGTCTGCGTCCGTATATGAAGATTTTGCTAAAATAAAAGACTAGAAAATGTTACGGTTAAACAATTATTTTGTAAGTAATATCGAACAGCTAAGTAATTTCAATTGCCTCGTTGGCCGTGTTGGTTGCAAGTGCGACTGCCAAACAGGAAGTCCTGGGCTTGATTCCCGGGTCGAGCGCTACTAAATTTTCTAATTTCAATTTTCTAGTAGTGGCTCGGAATCTGGATATGTGCCCGGTGTATAGCAATAGGCTAACCACCTATTCCATTTGGGACGTAAACGTAACTGGTGAAACGTGGGAGTGTTCTACATTCCTCTGCCTACCTTTATTAGTCCATACACTTCAATTTCACTTTACCAAATAAAAATATAATATATGTACCTACAATATAAACATACACAGGCCGTAACATTCAAAATCTCTGAAGGTTCCGTAAAAAAGCGCAAACCGTTTAAAAACGTACGAGCTCTCGACGCAATCATTAACGATTTCATACAAGGCTTATGGGATACGCTTCCGGTTCCCTCTGTCATATTTCTCAAAGGCTCTACCGTTTCCGAAACTCTTGCAAAATGTAAGGCGCGGTGGATTACCTGCAACAAGTTTTTATGTGTTATGTTACGAGTGGGAAGGGTCTGTTCGTAATATTATAAAATTGTGCGTAAACTGTTTTGAGGGTACTTGTTAACAAAATAAGGCATTTTTGGGCGGGAAGTTGTTTGGAACTGTTTGTTTTGTCATTGTCAGGCAAGGCTCTCGTTGTAACTGGGAAAGCTTAGTACACACATTGTACCAGTATTGACTGAATTATTTTTAAAATAAATCATTAGTCTAATTCAGCGTACTCATGGACATATCAGCGTCTAATGGCTCGTTTTTTCGTTTATTAACTAACTGTAGAGGTAGAGTTGTACTAACGGTATAAAAAAAAAGTGTATTTGGTCAAATTCAAATTCAATATACTTTATTCAAAATTGGTTTTTTTAGAACATTTTTTGTACGACAAAATGAAACTACCACCGCTTAGGAAAATTCCTCGCTATGGAGAAAAAGCGGACGATCATGTACATATATATAATACCTGCATTGATTATAACGAAATGTATACTAATGAAGTATTCCATTCGATATACAATACCTTGATAGAGAATATTTCAAATTAATACGACATCTCAGCCAGGACGCCATTAAAAACAGAACTATAACCAAACCAATTTAGACAATAATTATTATCTTCTCTAGATTGTTCAAAAGTGCATTAATATCGACTTTGCACCCGTCAGCCAACTCAAAAATCGCAGGCCACGAGAGTCGTTTCAGCAAAAAGCTTAACAAGTTGAAAATTGAAAATAGTTTGTCCCCGCCTGAGCGATCTCGTAATGATATTAACGGGGAGTCGAACTGTTAATTCAGCCGATTAAAAAGTTTAATATTTTTTGGCAGATTTATTGTTGGCAGTCCGGTTAAATTACGCTACAGCTCACATGTTCTCTGATTTATTTAACTTTTTAAACGTTTAATAAGGGTCATGAGGCTATAATCAATTAGTACGCTTAATTATGCATTATATAAGTGCCAATATCATATAAGTAGAACAATATGTTGGAAATAAATTTTTAAATCTTTAGATAACACGGTCCCTGTGGAATATTTTCATTAATCAGTAACAGTTGAGTTAACTCACTTAGGCCAAATTCATACTTGTAATATTATTAGACGATACTGAACGACTCGTAAGCCTATGGTGCTGGTTGTATATCACCATTTTTTAAAATTATACATAATTACGACATGCGTAACGTAACATCACGCCTGTAATGCCCGAAGAGGTAGGCAGAGGAATGTGGAACACTCCCACGTTTCAC
>DWFO01000361.1:0-21437 GCA_018246595.1 Mimoniades nurscia nurscia
CCCGCCGCCGCGCCGCCGCCCGCGACCGCCGCCGCCGAGGTCAAGGCCAATGGCGACACCGACAGCAATACTAGCGAGGTGAGGAGGACGGATACTTTCAGGGGAGACCTGCGTCGCGCCGCGGACTGCAATAGGATGAACATGATGATGAAAGTTGTATGGATGCATAGTTGAGACAATAATTCAACCGAAACTTTATAATAATCCTAAGCAAGTTTATGACTGGATTTATATCAGGAATCCTTGATTAGGCATATACTGTATAATTATGTAGTTACAAAATGGAATTTACATATTAACGGAACAATATTTTCTCTTAATTGTGATTCTCTGTGTGTATATCGCAGCTATAAAGAACTTTATTCATACATATTTGATCTACATTCTACATCATGATAATGACAGTTCAATAATCATTTCCAGCCGAAACCGGTAACACCGTCGGTCAATAGGGCGTCGTCTGCGAACGCACCGCCCGCCAGCGCTCCGGCCTTGCCGCCGTTGCCGAAGGTGGGCGGCAGCGTTGTGGACGGAGTGTTCCTCAGTAGTCAACAACCACCGCCTCCTAAACACAAAAGCCTTACAAAGTTGCCAATGCCGCCTAATACACAGGTAGACTATTGTTTATTTATACAGCCGTACATACTTATATACCTTTTTACAATAACTTAAATTCAGTCACCATTTACCCAATCTGCATTTTCAACATAGGTATTATGGACAAAACCCCTTAGTGAACTTAGACAAGGTGATGATGGTGATTCAGAATATCTATTCTATACTTTCCTTCAATCTGAAATTAAGATATAATAGTATCATAGAAAACTCAATAATCATATACTCAATTTATAATCCTACATAGTTGACCATATATAAGTTCATGGCCGTCCCATATTAAAAAAAAAAAACAATATTTCTACAATTGCAATAGAAATGTAGTAATATTTTTTTTGATTTCACCCTAGGTTGAAGATCTGAAAACGCTCCCCGGCGACAGCCCCATGAGCACGCCGTCGCCGAGTCCCGTGAAGAAGCCGAAGCGCACTGGCATCATGAACCTCCCGATGCCGCCGGGTACTCACACCAAATTAACCACTCATGATCTAAGAGGAATAATGCGATACATGTGGATTTATAGTTAATTAGGCCCTCAAACTACAGTGGGATAGCGTTGCGACTGTATGGTGTGTGTGGTGCAGTAATCCCCGGGTCGGAGGAGCTGAGCGCGGACGAGCTGGACGGCTCCACGCCGCCGCCCGCCACGCGCAAGGACAACTACTCGCACGTCTTCCCCGCTAGGAAAAACGCGCGGGATAATGTAAGCAGACCTTTTACATCACCATTTATATTTACTCTGACCTTTAAGGGGATTCAGTTGAACTTTTGTGTGTATAATTTGTGTGTATTATGTGTATAATGAAATGTTGCAGTCTGGTTCGAAATTGAAACGCCCTCGGATACTGAAGCGCCGCGGTTCCAAGGTGGTGGCGGTGGCCACACCCACGCACCACGCCAAGGATTGGGGCGAAAAGTGCGTCGACGGCTTCCAGGTAATTCTGCTGTATCTCGGATGAATTCGGGCATAAATCTGTTGCGCAGCTAAAATTTATCTTGTCCCAAAAAACGTTGATATTGAAGCTGTAATGGCATTTTCTAGGTCATAACACAAATCGGCGAAGGTACATATGGTCAAGTGTACAAGGCGCGAGACAAGAACACAGGTCAGCTGGTGGCCCTCAAGAAGGTCCGGCTGGAGAATGAGAAGGAAGGCTTTCCAATTACTGCTGTACGAGAGATCAAAATTCTCCGACAATTGAACCACAAGAATATTGTCAACCTGAGAGAGATTGTTACAGATAAGCAAGATGCTTTGGACTTTAGAAAGGTACAATTTTTTAATATTTTTAATTTCTTGACAACAGAGTAATAGTTATTTTTTAATGTTACCCACAGGCATGAATTGTTTCATTAAATCATATCATATTTGTATATTTAATGTAAATTTAAATTAATTGTTTGCAGGATAAAGGGTCATTCTACTTGGTCTTTGAGTACATGGATCATGACCTCATGGGGCTACTGGAATCTAAAATGGTAGACTTCACAGAGTCGCATAACGCCTCCATCATGCGGCAACTCCTGGACGGACTGGCGTACTGTCATCGGAAAAATTTCCTACACAGAGACATAAAGTGTAGCAACATTCTCATGAATAATAAGTACGTTTTTTGCAAGGAGAATATTCCAGAAATAGACAGCTGTGTCTACTAATATAGTGATTAAACACACAACACTTATTGTATAGGGCAAACCACTAGCACTAAAAATGTATTTAATCGTTGTTATATCGTTCTAATATCGATACTTGCTTTTTTTTCCATTTCATTTTAAATTTAAAGTGTGTACACCATGCATGTAATGTTCGAAAGCATTCTTTAGTGAATGTGGAAGGAGAAGCTACAGTGTGTGGTGTGTGTGGTTGCAGGGGCGAGGTGAAGCTGGGCGACTTCGGGCTGGCGCGGCTGTGGTCGGCCGAGGACCGCGCGCGGCCCTATACCAACAAGGTGATCACCCTGTGGTACCGGCCGCCCGAGCTGCTGCTGGGCGAGGAGCGCTACGGGCCCGCCGTCGACGTCTGGTCCATGGGCTGCATCCTGGGCGAGCTCTTCCTCAAGCACCCTATTTTCCAGGTTTGCGAACGCAACCTCTTCCTTCCTTCGACACTGATATTATTAATTGACCACAATTATGTATAGTTAGGTATATACAATATTTTTCTCACATGCAAATGTCGTTTATTTACTTCTAGTACTTAGACTGCAATACTGCAATAGGCTGATGATGATGATGATGATGATCAGCACTAAACTGCCTGACCATGTCTGAGTCAGATGTGGTGTTTTACATATACATTTTAAAAAATATTATACAATCTGATACATCATTAAGAACGTTGATTTTGCAGGCGAGTGTGGAGATGATGCAACTGGAGATGATATCGCGTGTATGTGGCACGCCGCTCCCTGGGGTGTGGCCCAACGTGGTGAACCTGCCGCTCTTCCACACCTTGCGGCCCAAGCGGTACCATAAGCGATGCGTGCGCGAGCAGTTCGCCTTCATGCCTACCCCGGCACTGAACCTCCTGGACAGGATGTTGGAACTGGACCCCGAGAAGAGGATCACCGCGGAAGAGGCTCTCAAGAGCCCCTGGCTCAAGAATGTTGTTCCCGATCAGTGAGTGATAGATAAAGTCTTTGACATTTTATTTCTTTGCATCCGCAATTGGCTACTACGACGACACCGAGGAATCGAATGTCAATATCACGTAAACGTAGATATTTATGTTATTGACATTTGTTTTTTATATCTTATCTTGTAAAATATAAAAGATTTAAATTTTAAATAGTATTGCATTGCAAGACTCTGCTGAGCGTAGGTCTTCTGGCAATTGGAAAAAAGTTATAAATTGATATGGGTTGTTGACCAACATGTTCTATCCAAAATAATTGGCGTGGCACTATGACTTTTTTAATATTCATGTTTAAATATTCATAAGTTTTTGCAATTAGCAAGGACGTGAGTTTAGATTACTTGACACTTCAATTGCGAGATGCTAGCGTGCCAGGCTAATATGTATATGTATGTTCCTTTCTATTGTTTCTCTTCTACAGTATCCATTGGGAAAGTGTGGCATTAGTCAATATTATAACCAATAATGATGTTACCTTCTATTTCACAGGATGCAGGCCCTTGAGCTACCCACATGGCAAGATTGCCACGAGTTATGGTCAAAGCAGCGACGGAGGCAGCAACGTGAACAAGAACCGCCTAAAAACTCTAAATCTTATGTATTCCCTAACAATGAAAACTCAGACAGCAAAGATAGAGACTATAAAATGAACGAGTCCTCAAATCAATCAGACTCTAGCTTCAAAAGTGAACCTTACAAATCTGAGAGTAGTTTTAAGGTCACCGAGCCTAGCCAAGAGACAGTTGGACAAGGTAAATAGTATTTGGAGTACTATTACTATGGTAATTACCAAAAATAATTACCTTTAGCTGGTGCTAATGGGAGTTGGACTATGTATGTGAAATGTGCATGGAATAGTGAACATGCTGAGAAATGTCAATGTGTATAGAAATTGAATGTGAACAAATGTTTGTGAAACTACATGTGTTGGTGAAGATTAAACGAGTGTTGTGTCATTTGGAATTGTTTCACAGTAACATTTTGCAGTGGTTCCTGATTGTGTCAATGAGAAGTCAGTAAAGACTATGCCTTATTTAATGAAACTTGTTATTTATTCCAGTGTTCAAGAGCATTTTGTAGTTTGTCCCAAAGTGCTAATATTTCAAGCAAATTCAGTTCTGTCTACATGCAAAAGTGAAAACTGGATTGTTATGTTATTATTATGTATTAAAAATATATTATTCAAAGATAAAATTATTATTTCATAATTCCATTTGCCATTTTTATTCTATTTCATTTTATATCTCAAATTGTATGACATTCTGTTAATTAATGTGAGTATTGACGCATGAGAGTTTGTTACGACACATAACTGTGTTTATACAGGATACTAGAACTTTGAGGCATTCTGCAGACTTCAGACATTATGAGATATACACAATTCTAACCTGGATTAAGCTTGACTATTCTATTCTAGTATCACTTATGTGTTGTCTGTGTGATTATTTTCCACATTGTATTAAGCTAATTGTTATAGATAATCATTGTGCCACTTCTCTGTAGTAGTGATCCCATGTTCTGTAAAATGCAAACTTAACCATATCATTATTATTCATCCATGATTAATTATAAAGTGTTCTTAACATTTGGAATAGTAGATTAATACGGTTATCGTTAAGTAACTTAGAATAGGGTCATGGAGGTGTTATGTTCGAATATTGTACAACTATTTCAAATTTGTATACAAACACTATGAGGAAGATTAGGCATAAGAAGATATTAATTAAATAAATAAAGGTCAGAAGATGTAATGTTTAAGGTATAATAAAATATTTTTTCTACGATATTCCAATACAACCTCATTCACCTGTAATGTTTATCACCAAAGCGTCGACATTGTGCTCGGCGCTAGTTACCGACGGATTTTGATATTCCAAAATTTTGTTAACCTTGAACATAGTATTTATATATTGTTGTGCGCTTTTACACCCTATTGTGAATATGTTTGGAAAAATAGGGACAGTTCTGTTATTATTCAACAAATGTAGCTTTTTATACTTGCTTGATGGCGGTGTACTGTTCTTAGTAACTACATGGGGCATAATGTAAGATAAGAATGGCGTAATACATGCAATTTCTAAATATGAGAACTCTGCAAATATATTACATTGTTGTTATCATAAAACTCCCAAAAAATAAAAAGTCTGGTTCTTTACTACAAAATATTATCATCACAGCAATTTAATAAAAAATTATGTGACTATCAACATGGTTCCCTTTATAACATTTCGTTTGGTATTAAATATAATATAATATTATCTTTCATTTTGTCATTTCCGATGTTTCAGATGTTTTTCTGAAATGATTGAATGTCTGAAGAGTGATCATGAATGAATGAATAAAGCCTGGCTTCAAAAATGACAATGTAAACATACCCTTATGAAAAAACGATAGTAATATGAAACGTTATAGTGCAACGAAATTATCGTTTATCCTTGGTGATTACGAGAGGGATGAACAGATTACGTTGACAGCCAGGATTTTTTAGCCTCACGTAGGTTGACTTCAGACCGACTCGCTTATTTGTGTGTGCGGTGCGGTAATTCTTTAACAATATTACCTGCGATTGTTTCAATTTCCACACTTTAAGCAGTATATTGTGCTAGTAATATTACGAAACAATTATGTATTTCAAGTTATCAGATAATGGAATGAAAAGTGAGATAGTTATTTTTGTGTAATCTGTTAAATATTACTACATTCAGCTGCTGTATATTCTCTGGCTCTTTCGTGGGTTTTGATAATCTAGCAACACGAAATTTGCTACCGGCACACACTAACACCTGCACAGATAAGTGTGTCAGTCTAGATGTGCTATGAATAAAGATTTGCCGTCATAAGACTATCACTAGCGCATTTTGTGACGATTTAAAAATGCATGACGCAATTTTTCTATCAGTTTTAATTCATCCTATTGGCTTTTACAGGTCTGTTCATAGATTGGAGAAATTAATCGTAAAGTATGTTTGTATGTTCATCGATAGAAATATTAGCAAAAAATATTGTAGTTAGATATGTATATAACATATATGGTTAATGTGATTACTGGGGCCATAGAATTGTGGTTATCCTTCCTGCTTTCTATATTCCGTGGACGGCTGGTCAAAATTGTGTAGATTTTAATTAATATTAAGAAATCCATTGGCCTTAATATTACATATTTATAATTAATGTTTGTATCTTAATACATTACGTTATAAGTACTATGTATAACTTAATAAAACTTGCAATAATGTCTTTAAATACATATTTGTATATAATATGAATTATCATATAAAGCATCACAAATAGCTAAACGTTACATAACCATTTTATGTGTATATAATTATATACTAGCTGAGTTCTTATAAAGAACACTCAAAATAATGTAGCTCTGGCTAATAATATGTTTTATTTGTCTTCTTAATAAATACAACATTTGACAGGAGAGGCAAAGTATGCAATAGCTAAAACAGTGGTATTGAGAATTTATCAGTAAAGGTGTAATTCTGTGTAGATAGGCTGATAAGGTGAAATGACAATGTTTATATACAACAAAATTTGTATAATGAAATATATACAGTTGTTTGCGAGTTCTACTGTACCATGTTTACTTTACGATGCAGGCTGGCAATTAAAAAGTGCAATTCTTTCAGATCTCCTCTATTTGTATCATGTTCCTATCGAACTCTGACAGAGTGAAATAAAGCATGTTCTTTTGAGCACTCTATCACACAAAAGAGAGAAAGGTGTTGTGACAGTACGGTTAATGATAGGTGAAATGTAATAGAAAGTAATACATTTATACATACTTGATGTGTAGTTGCTTGTCTTGTGTTAGTAGCTTTCTACCACACAATAAACTGATATAACATAGTGGTCACTATTTTTAAATTGGTACTGTATGGGGTTTCCCAAAAACAGTCTCAAGTCATTAAGTTCTACCAATTTCCATAATTAAATATTATGAGTGGATTGCATTATTTAACCAGTGATTCTGAATAGTTACTATTTAGAAAACTAGTCTATTATCGTAAATTTCTTCCAAATACTTCCAACTGTAATTTCTATTTTTTTTTTTGGTATGTTTATATATGTCCATGTAGGTATATGTTTATTCAAATGTAGTTTATGTAAGCTTCGTAAAGTATCTTCCTAAAACATTCACAAAAATTGTAAATATACTTTATAAAAGAAAACAATGAATGTTAGATAAATGTTGTTTGATTTGATTTCAGTGTACATGATTAATACCTTGAATTTTTAAATTTTCTACTACCAGTTTGTGAAATTACATGTCATTTACACTTAATAAAGTTCTCTGTAACAACTACTGCAACTGTATAAAACCAATTGCGAAATCTAATCAAGTATTTTATTTCTCACAATTGTTACTTTTATGTCACTGTGATATGACAGAATTGTACTATTTAATGAATAGCCACTGAGTAACTTGTTTCAAATGTATTAGAATTTAAAATTGGAGTGAGATAATGAGAGAGATAGAGAGAGCTTTGTGCCTTTTCTTTGCAAATTCCCAGTCTTGTTGATGTAAATATTTGTTGATGACTGCTCTTGCATTTTTAGACCGGCAATAAGTTGCAAGCTCTTTTTTGGAAGTGAAATTGTGTTCCTGCAATTTGGTTAAAAAAATCAAATCAAATCAAATTCGTAGTAATTTTAATATTGGTTGTTGCTTTATTTCTGTAAAGGGAACCGTGTCTTTTATATTATTATTAATATTATCATGTTGTGATGTATGTTTGGCCAAAGACTGTTTTAGTAATGATTTAGTTGTTCGCTTCGAATTTCGCTTCCAAAACTGTAGCATTTTCATTAGGATTACGTGGAGATCATTACTGCGCGATACGCGGTCGTAAAGGCTTATATGTCCATTGTATTATATAGATTTAAGTAGGGATGTGGCAAATCCGTGTATAATAAATAATCCGGAGTTTAGGAGACTAGGTTTTTATTTACGTTTATAACTATTGTTTGTGTATAAACAATATGAACATTGTTTATAATTATGAATTTATAAGTTTTATATCCCCCGATACGATTTATCGTCAGATTTAAATGAGAGTAGAGTTGCTCATTGTACACACTGGTTGGTGTACATTGTGGAAATTAGGTACATTTTGATGATGAATGTTACCTATTATTTTATTGATAATAATAATAATACCAATTAATACTGTGTTATAAGTAGTGAGACAATAATATTTGTTAATTGCAAGAGAAGTTATATAACTTTAGTTTCGTTTTTTCTACTGTATGTGTTAGTTATTGTTATTATTCAGGTATTCATATGTGGGTAGTTTGAAATATCTTTATTTTTATAGTAAGACTGAGACAGCCAAGTCCCTGCAACTCTGGATTGTTGTAACAATATAAAATGCAATTGTAAAAAATGTAAGTAACTTTTATATAAATACACTACTGCAATGAATTAATAATGAACGTTTTTTATTCATCCAGATTGAGGTGTAAAAAAAAGCAAGTGTTTATCAAAATCGTTTTATTTCATACAATGACTGAAAAGGAACTGGCTTACAAACAATAAGGCACTAATTTGCCTATTTAACTAACTATGGCTGATTCGTTGATTTTTTAATATTTAGATGTAATTAAACTTACATAGACGGTGATAAAATAACATTAGTGTCGATGAACAATGAAAAAATTTAAAATAATAGTAATTTGATTATTATTACTGAAGTTCTTGTAAAATGCAGTAACTAGGAGTATAAAACTTCATTTAAACTTTAGTACAAAAAGAAAGTTTGGGCAATAGTTGCAAAAGCTCGTATTTTTTACTTGGTGGAGCACTACGGCCCAAATACGGCAAAACAATTCTGGTGGTGACACAGTTAAAAAATAAATTTAATATCTAGTGTGAGTGAAGACGCATTTAAAAGACCAATACACAACATTAAAAAATATAGCATATTATTGATCTTATCTTGCTATCTAATATAATACTACTTTTTAAATGACGGAATTCGGCTAAAATAATTAAACTAAAAGTTTAGTTTTCACACATGTGTCAATATAAAGATATAATTTAAATAAAAATGTGAAATATGTCACCCCAGAATTATTGTGATAGTGATAGTTTCTATCGCGGCATTATAAATTTCTCTACGCATTTAAGCGATCACACTTTATACACAAAGGACTTGTACGAATCGGACTCCTTCCTCTTTATATTATATTATTTTATAGGCACCTTCGATTCAGCTTACATATTGTAAAAACAATGAAATGCGTCATTACATATTTAACAGTATGAATAATATTTTTTGTTAATTTTGGACAATATATTGCGTGATAAAAATATAATACGCTGCAAATCAAGCAGCGGGTACAAAAAAGTTTCATGTAACGGCTATTTGCACACTGCATTTTGCAAAGCATGTGTATTGCACGCTTAAGCATAGTCGCCACAGATTATAACGAAGTGCCTTTGAAACATGAAACGATTTTTTTTTCAAATTAAATAATTAAGAGACGCATTCTGTCTATGCAATATCTATCTGATTTTATGGCATAAAACAGTAAGTACTTTGTACGTAAATATAGTGAAAACCTATACATGCTTAATCTTATCCTAAATGGAAAAGTGAAGAATTGACAAAATATAAAAAAATATGCAAGCCTAAAAGGCGTAATTGGACTATCAATGCAGAGTATAATATACATATTTTATCATAAGTAACAATAAACATAAGTAAAGACATTTTATAAAAGTTCCTATAACAATAATTGTTATAATACATTATTGATAAGTTTGAACATTATATTACAAAAAACCGCATAATTATATTCAACAATTATTTCCAATTTTCTTTATTATTAATACGAACCTGGCCTAGGTCGAAATATATTCTTATTCATAATATAAATAATTTTATGATAGGCACAAACATCTCTTAGGCAAAATATTATTTTTTTTCGTAAACTGAACATATTTTTTAAGGGTTTCGTTGCCATGGATCTGATTAGGAGAAGTTACATATTACCGATTTCTCTTCTCACGGAGTTGCAACCTGCAAATAGATTAACATACTGTTAAAAATATAACTTTTTTCCAATAACTACATAATACATATTTACATTTCGCCACGAACCAGGTGTAATACTGGTGGTACGTAGCTCGTGGTAAATATCCGTTTATTGTTTAGTTTTGAACGATTACAAGTTGTAAGTTTTAGAAGTATTAGAACACTTAATGGGCAAAGAATTCTACACCTTCCACGCTTCTTATCTGACACGGATCTCTAAAAATGATAAGGATGGAGGCAGGATTTTAGATAAAATATTTCGATTTAACTCTGTAAATAGTAACGTTCTAGGCTTCATCTAGAATAATAATAATTAAGTAAAAGTAAATAAGAACATACCACGAGCAGGTTGCCGCTCTTGGCGCGCTGGATGGTCGGCTGGGTGCCATTCGTGACTTCAATAGTACCGCCTTGCTTGCCGTTCACCAAATTATGTGCGATTCTGAAAACATACGCTGTTACGTAAATTTTTAAATTCTTAGACAGATTAGGGAAAAATTAAGAAGACAGATCGCTCGTTCTTAGTTTATACATATTTTAAAATTATATTTACAAAGCTTATTTGGAAAAGTTTACTGTAAATATCTATTAAAAATGTTTGGTTGGGTGTAGCCAGTAACAGTGTTTTATTTATTGTACTATTTGTGCCTTCACACGTTTTAAAAGTTGTTAAATGAGTACTCACGTCCTCGTGTCGACTATTTCAATGATTTCCGGCTTCTTACTGTAGTCGGTGACGATGGTCAGAGCCTCGATCAGGTGGGTCACGGAGATGATCAGGTCACCCTGAATACCAAAATTTTAAATTATTTAGAACAGATGTCCCGCAGGAGGATATTAATTTTTTTTCATGATTGATTTTATTTATATATTTAATGTATACTTGCATGAATAAATGAATTTGCCTTTGTGTCTTGTGTCAAATGGCAGCTTACGGCTGTAGACATCGCTTTAACTAATACCTACTTAAATAATCATGCATGTGTATCTCAGATGACGATGTCGGTAAGCTCGATGTATGTATGTATGTATGTATATTAAAAACTGTACGTAATCAACATGACAAAGTTAATGCTTTTAGTATATTATGAAATGACGTAGAGTTTGGTACTTATGACAATTACAGTCGATAATAAAATGTGAAAATTGAAAACATAAGGGTTGGCCGCTAACTTGTCTTCCTACTCTCTATTATCCAATCTTCAGAAGACACACATCACATGCATCGTGATGGACGATGTTTAACGCTTCCCCAACGGTTGCGAAGAAACTCGTACATACTAATGGGACGTCGAATCAAATATTCTTCTACCCACGAGCGCGGGTAGAGCGGTCGCAAGGCGCGCGGGGTGCGCGGCGCGGGCTGACCTTGTCCTTCTTGAGGTCCTGCGGGATCTTGACGAGCACGAGCCCGTCGCTCTCGTTGGTGACGACGACGCGCAGCTTGTCGAGCGGCAGGCGGTGCTTGAGCTTGTAGGTCTTGCGCGCGGCCGCGTCCAGCACGTAGAGCGCGCGGTCGGACGCCAGCAGCGCGCGCGCGCGCGGCTTGTACCCGCGCCAGTCGTACTTCACGGCCTCGCACGAGTACTGCGCACCACACCGCAGCGCCGCGGCTCACTTAAGCGCCCTCACACACTCACACTCACCCATGGCTTCTACATGCTTACTGGATTTGAACGTTATTATAAATTCACGCGTGCCATGTCTATCCCTGTTCAACGAGTCTGCTAGAGGATTTTCAATACTGAAGCTTGCTAATTGCTTCGTTTTTTCTAACCGGGTGACCTCACTGCGTTCTATCTAATTACCATAATTGATATTATAACGCTAAACCCTACAAAGCGAGGAAATACGATATATGTATAGAACTGAACCGATTCGCTGCTGATGGCACGACAGGCATGTCATTAATATTTTTACTTGTTGCTTGTGACACGAGAGGCGTGACATTTTTGAATCGAATGTAACACCCTCAAATTAAGTTTTAGAAGGGTCTACCTAGAACAAAACTATCATGATTTTCCACGTAGATTTAGCTTATTGTGTTGGCCTCTGGAGATTGTGTGAAGTTAAAATTTGCAGGGGATTACAATCTTTATAAGTTGCATTCAAAACCAAATTTTTATAGAAACTAGTTTTCTTTGCCAATTCCTTGAATACATCAAAAGTAATTAAAAACGACACCAAAGGTTTCAAAAAAGCAAAGTCACCTTCCATTTCAGGAAAAACACGTAGTTCACCTCTTCAAAACCAATTTAATTAATGTATCGTTCTCTACACTCCCGTATTTTGATTCAAACTAACATTAAAATATGGTCTAAACCCATAAAAAAGCATGTGGTTATTACATGGCTGATGGCACAAACGGCGTGTCATCAATTTCTATGGCGTGTCAACGACGCCAGTCGTGTCAGAAAATTTGTTCATGGCCATGGCGGAAAGTTTTCGAAAATGGGCGCGGCAACGAATTGGTTAATGACTATAGCATAGTGTAACATCACACATCTACCGTACCACATTAATCTCCATATGTCGTAGACTTGTAGTTGTGGATCACAACTGTTAACATTCAGAAAGGTTTGCGTTTGTTTAACTGTCATAAATGTGTATGTCAGTCATAAAAGTGTCAGATTTCGTAAATGTTACGAATACATCTGTACTCATCATCTCAAGCAATCTTATTGGATCAAGAGCCCGCGGCTCCCAGACCTTCCTTATTTTATAAAAGTTGAAAGTTTTGTGGGTACCTCTAAGGTAACAATGATCAACAAGTATTATGTAATTTGGGTCGCGGTTGCTTCGGCCGGTAACATATAGGTGTTCTACATTCCTCTGATTACCTCTTCGGGAATTACAGCCGTGATATTACGTCATTTACGCCGAAAAATGTATTTCTTTAAATTATATACAATGTGAATGTCGATTGACGCAGGTGCCGAGGGACACCAAGGCTCTCTTATCGTGATCAAATAGGTTAAGTTCTGACTAAGTGTCGTCCAAATGTCATGTTTCGATTTAATAAAGCTGTGCAAGAATAAAATAATTTAATCGGGATATTTTTTACTATGTATGTACCTAAAAGCACAACCTCATTAATCCTGAGCTTATTCATCATCATCCACCGTCTTTCTCACCCCATTGGTGGACACAGGCATCTAGTAATGACCGCCATTAGGTACGTCCTGCCACCGTCTTACGTAATGTCAAATCTAAATGAATAATGCCTACTTTAAAGTACCTACCTACCAAAATTGTCAACAAATCCGTACCTAAATAGTCTCCACTGTTAATAGTCGAAAAGTATAACAAGGTCTTGTTAAACCATCACTCATGTCGCGCAATAAGTATTTCGTTGCAACCGAGAACGCAAAGTTAAAATGAATAGTTCATTTAAAGATACATTTGGACGGACATTACAAAAATTGCCATCTGTAAGTATATACACACATTGCGGCGTTGAAGAATTGGCTCGTTAAGCCGATTACTTCATACAATAAATTACGTTACATATTCTAGATTGGTAGTTTTTGTGTAACGTTTGTTATAAACATGTTTCTATGTTTCTCGAACACTGGAAATTGTGTTCGCATTTTACAATTATCATTAAACGTGTTACGTGTGCACTAGATGCGACTGTCTCAATCTTCTAGAGCGTCTAACTAAGGCGTTTGTGGTTTCTGTAACGGCGAAAAGGACATATAGGTACCTATACCTACTACTAAACTGCGCTCACATAACAAGTACCGATCGAACTAATGAACTTCTTAGAGTACTACTACTACTAATTAATACTTAATTATAGTCTTATTAACCACAACTTACTTCAGTCACTGAGACGAATAATTCACTTAGTATTCATGGAACCTTGTTTTCGGTGAGTGGTGCGACGGAGGAAAGGTGATACGAGCACCAGGTCAAATAGCTCTTGAGATCAACACATTTCTGTTTTTACAGCTTAACCTTAGATAAAAATGATGGCTTATAAACTTGCATTGGAGTAAAATAATATTCTGTAGCATAGTATTTTAGTTCTTATGAAGCGGCGCGTAAAATTATATTAATACTTTTTATGGAGAACATCTTCCAACATAGGATCAACTCTTCCACGAGAAATAACAATTGAAAGATTTGTATAGTTTTCATTTACCGATACTCCGGAGTAGAAAATTTATAAATGACTACAGTAGTATGTAGTAGACGATAGTCGAGCAGTAGGTACCTAGATTTCATAAGGGTGGTCAGACTACGATTGTACGTAGCTTTGTTACGTAGCTGTTATTTTTGAGTTACCTACATGCGTTACTAAAATATCAATTTTTCAGTTTTATTTCAAAATAAAAATATTATGTATAAATAAAAATAAAGACATTGCGCTACTAAAATATCATTTTTTCAGTTTTATGTAAAAATAAAAACATTTAAAACGTTTATAATACATAATATATGCACATAAAGTCAACAAAGTCGAACTTCTAAAGTCGGGTGTAGTCTGATGTGTTTTATTGGCTCAACTTCTGGTTCTAAGAAGAAACAACCCAACAGTGGAATAACGAGAGAAGAATTAATGACGAGACTTCTATAGCACATTACTTAAGTGAGCGCCAAATAAGCGTTCTTTCAAGGTGTATAGCCACTGCAATATTAGCAAACATTCGTCAAGAAAGGAAAACATATCATGGTACCGCCGCCTACCGCTCTTATTGTTGCAAAAGTTTGTGTATTCAAAAGATTCGAATCAACTCGTCATGTCTTAATGTTTGTTTTAGTTATTACAACGTAGATGCAGTCAGAGTATCATGACGAAAATACCTACTACAAAATACTACCAACTGTACTTAAATCATTTAAAATGTGCTTACGTACTTAATACTACACTTGGAAGTATATTACACTCCACTGCCAACCCCTTCGAGGAGATACAGGCGTGCTATTACTTAGTGTTTCTCTAATTTATAAAATCATATGGCGGAAACGTACAGCATTATAACAATGAATTGAAAAATGAAACAATTATTATCATACAACATCTATAATTCGTGCGTATAACGAGAAAGGAAAATTTGTTGAGTGAATGCGAATCGATTAAGGTCCGGCCAGAGTCCTGTACCTGTATCCGTTGGGACCATCTGTGAACTGCATTTGCGTTTAAAAAAATATTATTAAACATACACACATTTGATATAAAAACATTCGATGAGTACCACACTACTGAACTAAAACACTTGTTCATACTTTGTCACTTAAAATATATGATGATATATCTTGGAAAAATGTAACACACAGTCATATGATCCCAAATTAGATAAATAATTGGTGTATAGATTTTTTAAATACATACGAACTGAAATAGATATTATTACACGTAAATACAGAACAAATACCTATTCATAATATAAATATTAATGCAGAGTGGAATACAAACCGCAACCCATGGGCAATTAGGATCAATAAGTATTCCAATTTGTTACTAAGATATGTTGTAATACGCTTCTCTATAAACGGACCTATCAGTTGTTTTTGTCACGGATTTGTAATCGCGAGATGTGTCGAAACATCGGACCAAAATCGGCTGCAAATCGGATAATGAGATGACAGTTACGGAGTAAATGTTTCTGCGGCGGCGGGTAATGTTACATAAAATTTCTTTTATGGAATTAGGGTCACGATATTTCAAAGGTAGACGGTCTAACCATATACACAGAAACATGTACCTAAATACATATAGTTAGTATCTACTAACTATGTGTATTTAGGTCTATCCTTTTTAAAATATAAGTCGACAATCTTATCGACCTATATTTTAAAAAGGATAGAATTTTGGGCGACATGTTTTATAATAATACATTGGTTAATTTATATTTAAAGAACGTCTAATATTTGACGATATAGTCTAAATCGATATAATCTGTAACCCACTATACAGCACGCGGGAAACGATCCCAGGACGTCTCGACCTGTACAGTCACGCTTGCCAACGACAAACGAAGCAGTAAGCTATGTAGTAATAATGTAATATTGTAAATAAAAACTATTATTTTCAATGAGACTATTTGTTTAAAGTACATAGTTGCATAAACCATTATACACTTACGACAACATTGCAATCATCAAACAACACTGACATTTTCCCGCAATTGATGTTACGTATAGTAACATAATAAATTTACAGTGTACCAATACTTTCCTACTTTGATTTGAGAATGCAACATTTACATTTTTAAAAGTCCTCTGCAGTGGTTAAAAATCGCTCCTTTTCAATTTATATAGAGTTTATATTTCGTTGTTTCTAATAATCTTTTAGTTTGTGTATTTAATAGTATAATCATAGTTTTTTTCTTAATAATAGATGTCAAGATTTAGTACACGGATTGTAGGTAATTGTAATTTAAAATGTACACAGTATAATCTATTGAGTTCTATATGTAGTTCTATATGAGTTCTACATGTAGAAATGTGATTGTGTGCTATTTTTATCGCATACTGCATTGGTGTTACATAATCTCGTTATATGTATGAGTATATTATACCTATTGTATTTCTAATGTCCGTTGAAGCTGTTTGTTTAGCCATGAACTTATGTAATTTTCAAAACAAGTGTAACACAGATATGTAATTTTACAAGTAAAACAGTTATGTAATTTTCAAAATAGTGGAAACAAGTTATTACGCATAAACATTTGTTACAGGAAGCAAAGACGTGAAGAAGTTTCCAGTTCAATCTTGTAGATAGTAGTAGTGCAAAATATAGTTACAGTTCAAACAAATCAAGTTTGTTATTTACTAAGCAAAGTATTAATACAAATCTTGCTTCATTTATAGTCAAGACAATACACACCATAGTCGATATATTAGATGACTAGTAATCTCTGATCGGTAATTTACAATTTGCTGTTTTCGACGTTTTCGCGGGAAAACAGCGGAAAATGTCTATAAAATTTTTCGTAGACACCGTAGATGTCTGATTGTTACGAGTATGCGCGAAATTGTCTAAAAATATTTATGTCTTCACCTCCACCACACAGTCTACTTAATTGTTACCGTATAATATATGTACATATATTATGTACTTCAAAAACCCGGAAGCAGCCTTTAAAGAACTCAATTATCTGTATGTAATAATATCAAAGAATTTAAGGATACTTACGGTAAGTACATATTCATAGTGTACAAAGGAAACATTAGAATATTGAAAACGATTATCTTCTGAAGTTTTAAATAGCACCAAGTCAAAACATAGTTTCATTGTTAAAATGTCATTAAGCAAAGAAACACAAAAATCGAATATTAAAGTAGTTTGAAGATGGGAATATTATTACTTTGTGTTGTGTAGGTATAAGTGTATTTTAATTTATTTTTCACGACCCACTTAGCTGTATAATAAGTATTATTTTAAAATTTATTGAAAATTTAAGCACCTAATAGAGCGCATTTGTTTCATAGATGTTGCATTTTTGTTAATGAAAAATATATAGCTCTACTTTCACTCTGTTGAACACTATTTGCTTTATTTGTATTTCATTAACTTTTCTTTACATTACTTTGTGTTTTTCAAAAATATTAAAATACAAACTACAAATATCAATATCGCAATAACAATGTGATACTCCGAGTGTCAATCCCGGTACAACAGAGTGATCATTATTAAAAAAAAACCTACGTACATTAATTGTAACTATTTCTGGTAAAGTGTTATAACATAATCTTACGTCATTAATCTCAAGAGCCATTCTGATTACTGAAAACTGAAAAAAGATCATCCATTAGGTTGCCGTTAGAAGGCTTTACAGACAGCCAGACCGGAAGTGGTCGCAACAAAGGCATCGCTGTTGCGCAACCTGTATTCAATGTGGCATCATTATAACACTTCCTGGCTACATTATGTAGAGCGGTTAGCTTGAATTTACACCTGTCAAATTATAGAGTAAAGCCTGACTTTCGTGATCTAGGAAAATAATTATAACGTAACGTAGGAAAAGACCATTGGCCGTGGAGTAGGAAAAAATCATGTTTATCTGTTATAAGTTTCAATAACAGTGATTGGGACTACCGATTTTTTGCAAGCTGTTTTGAATATTCTACTAAAGACACCCATATCGTAAAGGATAGCTAATTCCCAAGTCGTTATTCCAGATTAATCATCCAGCTGTATAGCATTGTGGAAATGAATCTTAGTTTTTAAATACATAGAAAAAAATGCGGATTATTGTCCTATTACAGAAACAACCTTCATATATAGTAACAATCATGAAAGCACTCGTTGATGTCTTTTCAACTGAGATTCTAAATAGGAGTATATTTGAATGCTTTTTGTATACACAAGCTTTATTATACCTAATTAAAACATGTATACACTAATAGTTTGAATTGTTAAGTTGCAATAAAAATATGCTCTATGTAAGGTTGATAAATTCAGATTGAATATAAGATTGTAAGTTATCAACTCGTCCAACACTAGACAACAGAATATAGATTTGTCGTTGGTTGACTGAAAATTTGCACGAACTTTCCGGTGCTTAGGAGCGTAAGTGCATATGTTATGCGATCAACCCGGCTTATTACTATCAAATATTATTCACTACGCCAGTAGTTAAGTTGTAAATAATGCAAGTAAAAATTTTGTATCCGCCTATGCATCCCTAATATACTAGTAGGTATATTTATAATCACACCGTAGCATTCTGGAATATTGAATTTCGTGGGGAAGATAGCAGTTTGATTTGTATAGATTATACCCATTCTAATATCCGGTGCTGCGCTTTTTTAATTAGTTACGTAATATTCGTGTAGAAGAGCTTCAGTAATTACACTGTGAACACAGAAACAACAATAGATTTCAAAATTCAGATTGTAGAGCGGTTCTTATGAGAATGATGTATATGTAAGAGTAATTAAGAAGTAGAAATGCCTATTTTACTTTAATGTAATAAACTACGCTTGTAATAGTTTGTATAGTTTATAGCTTGTAAAAACTTGTAAAAATATGTAATAGCTTGTAATAGTTTGTGATAGCTTGTAATAGTTTGTGATAGCTTGTAATCGTTTGTGATAACTTGTAATAGTTTGTAATAGTTTGTAGCTTGAAACGAACATTTTCGTATAGTGTATGGATTGTATACTAAAGATAGTCAATTAAAAATTAAACATTTTCCTTAGTAAATTATTATTTTTATTTTATTATCTGCCTGTGTTTCGTGTTGGTTACAAGTACGACTGTTGTTCGGTAGGTCCTGAGTTCGATTCCCGGGTCGAGTGCTATTGGTTTATTTTATCTTAGATTTTCAAGTACTGGCTCGAAGTTTGGATATGTGCCCGGTGTATGGTAAAAGCCAAAAACGTATTCCAAAGTGGGACGCAAACGTAACTGGTGGAACGTCGCAGTATACTACACTCATCTGCCTACCTCTTCGGGGATTACAGGCCTAATGTTATTTATATAAGCTGCATTGCAACTACATAGCACACTAGGACGGCACTGCTTTTATATAGAAAACCAGAGAATTGCGATTTCTATATCATTACTAATTCTATGGGTACTATGATTTCAGAGAATGGGCGCATAAATCTAGGTGACATACTAACGCCCGATCCCATATTTCATTAACTTAGTGTTTCGTTTAAGGTCAACGTTGTTACGATATGAATTCTTATAAGTGTAGATTTTTTGGGTGATCTGCAGAACTATTTGGATTGTAGCTACGAGTATAATGACATGGGAATATGTGTAAGTGTCATAACCAAATATTACGCAAGAGTTATTTGTTGGTGCCTTGTGCGTAGATAGAATTGCTTCAAACATGTTTCTGTTCTTAATTACGTTACATTCTTTATTTTCGAAATACCTTCATCAGATTAGGTTTATTTGTAATATGTATATAAGTACAGTTAGATTAGATATACATATAAACTTTTGAAAATAATGAGTTAATTAAGTAGGATAAAAAATCCAAATCAGAGAAATATTCATCATAAACACATACTTCTAACAGTTTAAATTTCTACAATCTTAATTTCAAATAATTTTTGTGTTATACATATAAATGGCGGCACTGATTTTAGTTCAAACGCCTACCTTACATCAAAATAAATTAAGACCAATTTAGTGACACACCATAATTGCGCAAAAACAAAGGTTATAATTGGTGTTATATCTTTACCTCCTTAATTAAACCTATCTTAAAAACTTTCAAAACACCGGTTTACACCGAAAATCTTTATTTAATACTAACAGTATTTAAATTTCCGAAAGGGTATAACGAATCTACTTACATTTTAACATTTGTGCTACACGCGTTTACAAGTATTATAGCTCATTCATATTTACCTTATAAAATTAATTAAAATTGGCATCTTTAATAAATCATAAGTATAATAAAAAATAATGCGAACAGTAGCAAGAAAATAAAAAAAAAATTAATTGACTTCGTTGACCTGTTTATATAGGTACTTGTATACTCGTATTATAGCGATATTAACAAAAAATCGTTATAAAGTGTGCAGTAGGTAAGCTGACGATTTTGTCATTATTGCACAATAAAATGCAAGACGCATATGAAAAGTTTTACAATACATCAAGATTCTGTTTATTGTCCGGTTGCGATGTAGAACTCAGAAACAATAGCAGTCACAGCAACCTCGCCGTTCCAACGTTGATGGATGCACTCACTGACGTCGCGTATTTCCATTGTCTTGGTTTGCACGAGGTAGCTCTGGCTCAAAATCTTATAAATTTTGAATAAGAACAAAGATATTTTTATTTAATGTCCTTAATAATCACCAATCATTATATTAGCCCTATAATGAAGTTCCATACGCGAATAAAATCGCGAGACTAGTAATTATAAGTAGGTAGGTATATTTGTACCGAAAATATACATATATTATGACTCGAAAGTTTACCTTTTACTTAAATAATCTACCCAATTGACATAGGCTTTGCATGAAATCCATTATATCGTAGTTTAGTCGGTGAAAGGACGCGAACTAAAGCTCCCTAAGAAAATTCCAAAAGTAACTATCAAATGAGTCAAGAGCCGAATGACGCATTATTTTATTTATATCATCTATAAATGTGCCCGATGCATGGCAATAGGCTCACCACCTATTCCATAGTGGGACGTAAACGTAACTGGTGAAACGTGGGA
>DWFO01000362.1:0-21415 GCA_018246595.1 Mimoniades nurscia nurscia
CAACGTGAAATATGTATAAAATTCACAACTATTTATTTATTATTGTGTCATTACGGGAAGAGCCACTGCGGCTCGCTACAAAAATCGGTGAAGCTGTAAAAGTAACTAAGGCAACAACATATCCATGAAAAAAAAACATTACTGTTAGATACGTATGTACGTAGATATACTAATTGTCTATCGTATCTCATGGGCACTAAGACTAATGAAAGCGGTGAGCAGTGAAAAACCAACGAAAAAAAGTGTAATTAGTATCCTGTACATACTCAAAAGTATCCAGACTCATGCGCAATTTCCCGCGCAATAACGCTGTAATCGGGAGTAGTATAATGTTCCACGTTCGTCAGGCAAGACATGTAGTCAGATTCGAACCCAACCTGTTAAGCCCAAAAAACAAATGAATCGACTCTCTGTACCGTGATGAGTAGACGAATAACATATACTATAGAACAGTCAGTCGACAACAGTGTCCCATTCCGCCAAGTGAGAATAACAAAGCCTCTGACGTCACATTTAATTTACGTAGTAGTGTTCACCCTTATCTTTTTATTGTGCACGCGAATGCTGATGAAGATATAAAGTTATCTTTTACGATGTCAATAAATTGTATATAACGTTATTAAAAGATAGCGTATGGGACATGACCTTTTTATATTACTTTTCTAATTTGGTGTTGATTTGCCTTCCTACCACGTAGACTGAAATATTAACGCTGAAATTAAGTATGGTATCCTAACAGGGAGTTTACAATATAACGTGTTTTTCATATATCACACGTTCATGTGCAAAATATAAGATATATGTATCTAAACTTGTATTTTACAAAATTGCTAATTCACTTTAGCACGCGATTTAAAATTGAGATTATGAAATAAATAACTTTCGCCAAAATTCATTTTTTATAAATCTGTTGTGTATCTGCGCATGTTTAACTGTACGCATTCGTTCTATCCCCATACTTATCACTGGCAAAATTTTGCACACGTGCATGTTATGCTAACGAGCAGTGACAGTTGTCTGTCAGTATTCAAATATAAACGGAATTAGATATCTAAAGATACGAGTATTTTTTACTCCAAAAACGACATCTGTACGATTACTACAATTATTATAATTCAATTTTCGAAAGTTTAGCCTAATTAATTAATTCTCTTTACTTATTTATAAATAAACGAACTATGGATGTTGCCGCGTGTTTGTAACCTTATAAGTATGCAAGGCTGTTTCGGAGAGTTACCACGGCCGCGTCGTCGTCTTACAATTCTATAAATAGCACTATCCTTTCGATCTCTCGTTCAGAGATATACTGGACCTTTCATATGCGGTGTAAAGCATATGTAGAAACAAAATAAAACCAACAAATGCCGCTGAAAAGATTATATATACGATCAATAACAATATAATTAGATATTATTAACAACTCGCTGCACCGGTGAAAGGAATTATTGTGATAAAACCTACACACCTTAGAAACACTAACGTCCTGTATGCCACGAGAGTCTGCCCACCGTTACGTGCCAAGCGTGGTAGATTGTATACTTTAAACCTTGTCATTCTATAAGGACAGCGTATCCGACTGTGGAACGAAAGGAATTTATGCTGATGATTATCTCATATGTCTGTACTTACGTTATCTATAGTTATGTCGTGTAGTTCTATATATTATCTATTGTTATATTATCTATGGTTAGTATTTTGAAAGTTTTAAAAATAAACATAACACGTTTGGGATTCCTGGTAACAAGAACAAAATGCTCTCAATCGTAACGAACTATATATATTTGTTTGCGTACGCGTAGAATGGCGCTCAATTGGGCGCACTCGGTTCAATTAAATGTAATTGTGCGGCTTGCTAGAAGTTTCCATGCGCGAGTGGGATGCTTGGCGCATTGACTTGCTGCTAGACGTATCGATAGCAAATATTATTTTAATAGATTCTAAACCGCACTAGATCAACATGATGGAGTACAGTCTCACGACCTGTGTGTTGCCTACGAGATTAAATATGCACAGTTCGCTTTTAAATTAAGCCACTATAAACGAATTGCTATAATTTCATCAGGGCTCTAAACGATTCTGAAGCAGTTTGTTACCGACGGCTCTCCTTAGTTAACAGCCGCTTGTAATATTAATAAGTTGGCGGAAATCACTCACGGCCATCTTATTGAAAACTACGCGGAGCCTGTACTACAGTTAGCTAGACAGATCATAAAATGTATATTAATACTTATATAGATAATTCTACGCCCGGAATTCCAGACACAAGTAAAACTTTACCCACCATACATACTGGCAGCTTAAAATACATTTTAATATACATACATAAAATAAATTACCTATATACCTATTGCAGTAAGCATCTAGCCTAACCTTTGTAATAAAACGCAGTCATTAGTTACCCACATCAATAAGATGGCAACCCGTAACCACAGTTAAAACAAGTTTTATGACATGCGGAATAAACGCATCATGCGCCCCGACAGTGACATCATCATTGCATTTAATTATGACGAGATAACACACAATAGAATGACGCGAGCACAACTGCAACATACACTGCACAAGTATCAATGATTCTCATCAATGATTGCTCCGTGACACTCCAAAGCATTCGTTTCATAAACGCTTATTGACGCTGCGATATAATTTCAGATGAGACAGCACATTGACAGTAATTCTAGAAATGTTTCAGTTTAGTGTTTTTGTTACCCGCAAAAACCATTGTTACCGGTGTGTTGCTATATCATACGTATAGTTAAATAACTATTTCCGGTAACAATAGCGCCATTTGACAATTGATCTGATGATACAGATTAAATTAATGTCAAAAAAATGTCTAATACAGTACGCAATTTTTTTTCTCACGATTATTATGAGACGACGTCCGATTTGTTTGTATTACAATATTCTACACACTTTATACATAAAATATGTATAGAGATATAGTTAGAGATATTCGTAGTAACATCGTCTATCACCTAAACCTAATGCATTGTCATGTTGACGTGTTGCGTGTGTTCCTGGAACGAATGAAAGCGATCGGCTTGGTATTCGTAAACAAATGTGGCTATTAAATTCTGATGTAAATCATATTTTGTCCATATAGTAGTTGAAGCGAGTTGAAGCGATCGTTTATGAATACATCGTACGACACGTGCATTCACAATACTGTATTGTACGTCGAACATGCTTCGAACATCTGGGTAAACTATTCGCCCAGTTGGCGAATAATCATTAGTCTTTTAATTCATAATAAAGTCCTGCAGACAATAATGCTAGGAACATTCAGTGAGAAACAGTCAGGCATTCTCCTCGTGGATATAATTAGACGTCACAAAGTCATTCACTAAGGCTTCGGTCAATCTGCCAAGGTCAATGAAAATATAACCATTTAATAATGTATTTACACGCGCATTTAATCCTATTCATTTATCAGCGTAAATAACAAAAAATGTAACAAATGGACAAATATCATAGACGGCATTAAATTCAACATGTTTTCTATTTTATTTCGATACTATTAACATAACACCACGTCTCTGTTTTCCGGAAGAGGTAGGCATTGTCACTTCCACGGTAACGGCACTAATGCAGACTCCGAGCTAGTATCAGGAATTTCATGACAGGAAAACCCAATAGTAACCGACACGGATCGAACCAAGAACCTCTCGCTCGGCGCTCATATTTGCAACCACTAGATCACCGAGAAAATCACTACATTAATATTACATCATCGTTACAATTATATTTTAAAAAACGGATAACATTTATAATCTAACATTTATACAGGGGATGTTATAATGAAAAAATATTTTATCTACAAAAAACTAAGTTTACCTACAATAAGCTTACATTCTTTCGCTATATTTTTTTTTACGATTCACATACAATTTCCTTTAATATTCTACGTAAATTGCAAATAAATCTGGCAACTCTAAACGCAAGTAGGCATTTCAAAAGGCAATAAATAGACAAGGCAAGTTTTGAGACAACCAACATTTTAAACATGTCAATAATGTAATACAAAATAAGGTAGGTATAGGAGTAATTTTGATTATTTATCTACATATAAAATAAAATACTGTCAAAACCTTACAACTGGGCGCCATGCCGTTCAGAAATACAACTCGGACATTTTCAAACGTTCTTTTTCAAACTTTAAAATACCAAACGAATAGTTGGCTTGGCGCTTTGTGCGTCTGTCTACAAAAATGTTAAGTAAAATAAATATACAAACAGTTTTACCAAAATTACAAACAATATAATCAATTGAAACATACATGTCAATGTTGTCATTTGGTAATAGCAGTTTCTTTGTTTCTGTATAATATGTATATTCTAGATTTCTGCCAAACTTATAGTCATTGGTTACCTATTATGACCTTTTATAATCAGGAAACTCGTACGTGAACTAATCTAGGATGTAATTTATTTATTTACAAATGTATATTATCTTGATATTCACGAAACTCTTAATAGTAACTAATGTGATCTGAGTATTTAATGTCAGAGTATATTATGTCGTAAGTAGTTAGGCAGGTATGTAGGTGTAATTTCGTTAATGTGTGTCTCACACGTGATAATTAGTTGGCTTTGAGTTTAATTGAATGGACTACTAAGCAAAATTAAATGTCAATAGCCATAAAGTTTCGACGCTACTACGGTAACGATTTTTGATTACCATATTCAAGTACCAGGACTAAATAAAATACCAGACAAAACAGTGTTTATTGCTGGCAATTACGAATAGATTGTAAGACTATGTATTTTAAAAACATATCTTTTTCAATTATTTTATAATTGTAAATGTAGACATGTTTCGTAATTTAATAATTTAAAATTTTACGAATCCAAATATTCTTCTTCTACGAACTCTGATATTTGTTGTTATATGAACTGTAGAATATATACAAGTACGATACATAAAGGTACATATATAAATGTAACAACGACTTTCGAACACATAATGTGTTAATACCCATGAAGCCGTATAACAGACAGTGCAGCCATTGGTGTCGGAGCAACGGATGAAAGATCGCTCGGAAAGGTTACAGTGTGCCTTTTTAAGGTCTGTTCACACTGTCCTTGTTATACCGTTCCATTTCAGATTTATGCCGGATTACAATTTACCAATCTAATATGACATATCCAACATATGTATGTATGTATAATTCGCAGAAGTTAACGTGGCACGGTGGCACCTCGTTTCGTTGAAGTATAACGAGGTAAAAGTCGAAAGCGAGATCGGTACATTAGTGGACGGAGGCAAATGGCGGTAGGGGAAGAGAATTGCTCAAAAACATCAAACTAATTTCTTCATATATCGTAAAAACATAGATAATTACATGACGTTACATCTTGTTCCCATAAGGTGTACACAGTCTAAAGAATTTCCCGACAAACTTTTTAGCTTCTTCGTTCATTAAACATTAATACTCGTTTACAAACGGTAGTTTTATGACTGGTCTACTTTTAAGACGTCTCAAATTAAACTTTGTATGTGACAGGGCTCATTTTCAAAATTGTTACGATCTCAGCATTTGTGCTATAAATCAGCCATGTTTTGAGCAAGACGGTATCGCTGATACTTAGTTTATTAAATAAGTAAAATTTCTAATTGCATTCCAATTTAGTTTATACATATTTTCACAGCCATAGTCTTTGTTGGATAAATAAGTAAAATTCATTTACATAAACTTCATTAATTAACATATTATAATAGGCAAATATACATTGTTAAACATTTTGTATTAGCTATTGCGGGGTAAAAGATACAAGCCGTAGACAGATATGTTTCTTTGTCCTGCATCCTGGACGAACTGCGATGGGCGCCGGAGAGCGGTGCAGTGCGAACGGACCCTTAGTAAAGTCTGCAACACAACAGGTCGCCCTCAGGTAAACGACCGCCGCAAACTGGTATACGCCAGTGCGAACGGGAAATGCTGTTTGTCGTTATCTCCTTAACGTAATTTATGACTCCAAGGATTGCACTAGAAAATGGTTTTGTCACAACTACGGCTATGCATTGAGGCTACTCACAGAAACTTAATATTATAATAATTTCGCAACACCAAGTGTACGAGGCAGGCAGATCGAACCAAGTGACAAAAATCTCTATCCTTACATACCTGATGTGAGTCTTTATCATTAATCACTCCAGTATACATGCGCGCCGGTTTCAAAAACTCCTAATATCGTCTCACGGTCACGATACAATAGAACAAAATACAAAAATACTATTGCACACCATTAAGAAAGATGTAATAGGAGAATAACAAGAAAGTAGGGTAAAGATATTAGACGGTGTTATTGGTAGTATAACGATTTCTTCCAGACAACATTACAGTTGAAAAGCTTGTCTCAAAATACATAATACTGGGCTAACTAACTAACGCTGCTAATGGGATACCTTACGGTTATAAAAATTTAGAGTTAAATATAATCATATACTAATTATAATATTTCTTAGGTTTAATAACGTAAAATAAACGTAGCGTATTGTTTTAATAGTTTTAACTAATTATAATATTTCGACTTAAATAATCAACAATATACATTAATTATATTAATGTAAAAATAAATTATAATAATAAAATGTGAGAAATATGAGTAACTACTACCTGTTCAGGATTTTGACAATTTGTTAATATTGGGTAAAAATTTAGTAAAAAAGACATATTTTAGATACTAACGAATACTTCACTTATTTTTCTTTATGATCATATACGTATATAACACTATTAAAAATATCGTTATAGTGTTTTGGAGATCATTCATTTTAAATGTTAGGAATAACTTAATTATAAGAATAGTCAATATGTAGTCAGTTGCGGATTTCTTAGTACAGGAAAATACAATAGGTACTTGTAAGAGTAACTGCCCAGCCTCGGATGACGTCTCGCCTGGCGCCGTATTCGCACTTACCGATCACATTATATGGTGTGAATTGCCTTTAAAATTGACTATATACTTGAAGAAGTCGTATAAAATTAATAAAATGTATTTATTTACGTATATTGGCCGTATGGGCCTGATACTGGCTCATGGAGGCATCAGTCGAAACCGGCGTGCGTACATGAACGGGCCAATGACTACAGAAGGAGCACATCGGGTCTGAAGGTTTCAAGATATACTTATGTATTTATCTATCTATGACCTCAATTATATATAATACTAACTGACCCAACAGACGTTGTTCTGTCAAAAACAATTGGATTTGGACAGTTCCTATTAAACTCGTATTGTATCATATTATAGCTGAGCCGTTGCGTAGCAGCGAACCCTGCGCATAAATACATGCGAACATAAATGACACCATTAACTCATCCGCGTATCGGGTTTTGACATTTGTATGGTGAATTTAATTATACTTTTTTAAACCTTCAATTGTTATAAACAACATTATAGTACATATCAGACCCTTACGAGGTAGACAGTACCGCGTCGCAAATATCTCTGTCCTTATATAGCTGAACTGCTGTAATTGCCTGCTGTGTATTTTTTTGTCTGTGCACGTGGACAGGTCCAACAAGTATTTAAAGGTCTGCTAGTACAAAGTAGTAAAGTAATCTTAGTAACTACTAAAATAAGAGTGCGTCCATGAGAATATTATACGATTTTTAAACATGTTTATTCACCAAAATGGGTTAGTTTTGAAAACATCAGGCAGGGTTGTCAACCGCGCCGTTTAATGTAGTGTTTCACTATTATTTCCTTTTTTATGTACTCTATCACTCCATTGACCATTTTATGGTTCCACTGTTGGACATGGATGTATGAAATTTGATACGATAAAGCCAGTCTGCCGCACTGGCTAAGTGCAGGCTGGCAACCTTCATACGCTTCAGAAGTTATTGTAAAATAAATCGCTTATACCAGGACGGCTTTCTTTACCACTATAATACATTGTATTGCTAGTGAAACGATAATGTATAAAAGTAGAAGCATAAATATTGTTCTTTTTTTTATAATATGGAAGTAGCAGACGAGCATGCAGTCTACCTGATGGTAAGTGGCTACTGCCGCCCATGGACATTTGTAATCAACCCCAGATAAGATTAGATTCCTAACTGAGGTCGACCACAGATGCGCCGCTACCCCTGAGGACTAAGGTGGCATGCCTCGAAAAAGTATGTCTCCCTTACCACACCCTTCAAACCAGAACACAGCAGCGCTTAACGCTGCTGTTATAAAGCAGAAATAGGTGTGGCGGTGGTGCCGCCGGAGTCGACCCACAGAGGGTTCTACCACGATATGCATTGCGTTTTTATTCATATTTTGTAAATAATGGTTTGGACTTAACAAATAATAAGTAATAGTTGATAAGTTGACGAATTAATAGAAAAACGGTGATTGTCCGTTACCACATATACCTGCACACACCGTATTAGTGGCGGGGTAATAATGACTTCGACGAGTTAGACGCTGCGCCATATTACTGCAATCGTCAACTTGTGTACCGTCCGCAGGAAAAGCTTTCAACAATTTTTTAATACTATTTCCACTACCATTGGCAGATAATGTAAACTACCAGATTTATTCGAAGATCAATTATATAAAATTTCACAGCTGTATAATTTATAAATTCGCTTAAATTAATTTACATATATTATATAAAAAGGGTCTACCACATTTAAAAGCCACAAATGAATTAAATTGAATTTAAATCTGTCACAGCGTTTTATATTAGGGGCATCAAGCTTGTTTTAATTTTTTTATCATTATGTAGCTGCTTTTTACAACTGTTTTGCGTTTAGTACTTAGTAAGCCAACGTCCGCGTCCAATGTTACGATGTGTGATTGCATTACATAAGTCATCATCATCATCATATTTTTTGACCCCATAAGGGACCTTCTTCATTAGGGTTCAATGTTCGTAATAAACCAATTAAGTAATGGAAAAATATTTATTAAAGTACGATAATTTATTTTTTATAGTGTTGATCAATTTCTTCATTATTATTAATAATATGTCAATAAGCTTGGTCCCTTACCCTTTATCCCTTGGGGTATTCAGAGTTGACAAATATATTACGAATACGAATACGAACAAAGCTGACATGTTTTTGTACACATATCCTACAATTTTCATACATAGTATTTACTTTAAATTTATATTTATTTCATAAACCCATTATCACATAATTTGTAAAATGAGATTTATGCTTACAATTTGCGTAATTATTTCATTTAAGAAACCAATTAACGTGGCGATATCTACCCTATGTAAAATCATAAAATCTTACTGTAAGGAGATATATCTATTGTAGAAAGTATAACAGAGCAAGAAAAACAACTCCGGGCATCACGCGTGTGCGACCTTAAGTTTGAAAGTTTTTTTTATTTATTTACTCGCGGAAACACAAAATTCTCCCGATTTGATAAATGTCAGTTCACTCCCATAACTCAAAAGTATTATCTGGGTAACGGGAAAACTGCGGCGCGTTGACACATTGGCGCAATATGTTATTTTAATATTTCCGAATTTGACTTTCTCTACGGAACCCCCCAATGTCTGCGGTGTTTCGCTTGACCTGTTACGTTCTCACAAACTGAGATATGATTGATGTTTTTGAATTCGGTGCGAGGAGTTGAAGGAAAGACCAATTTTCTTCAATTGCTCTTACCGAACATCTTTGTCAAAGTCAACACCAAAGTCAAAGGAATATTAATTGCGAAGAATGGATAAATACAAAGACATCGAGAAACAATTGTAGGTCACCATGTTTTTCTGTATATAAACATATTTTTCAGATAAAATAACTATATAAATAGTTATTTGACGTAATGTAAAATCTATTTGATTGAATATCACATCTGGATGTCTCATGCTTTGTAACATAACATAGTACCGAAATGAAAAAGGAACTACTTAGGTACTTTAAACAATGTTTTTCAAAACTAATTATACCAAATATTAATGCTGCATTTTAATGAAACGCTACCTAAAGGTTATCAATTTACATGAAGATAAAAATATATTGATAAATCGAAAAAGAACATCGCTGGAAGCTACGGGATAAAGTGTTAAAATGTAAATGTTGAGTGTACACGATTAAAACAAAAATCGCATCTCATTTCAAAGAATAATACACTTTATGGCACAGTCATATGGGCCAATATAGAATGCAGTAATTCCATTACAACTTTCCACTCAAAACTATGGGCACACGATTATGTTATTTACTTATTTTCCATAATAGCCGGTAGTGATAGCCTAATGGTTTAGAATTCACAACCTCTCTGAAGGTCCAGGGTTCGAATTGTCGCTCGTATATCTTTATAAAAAATGCATGTGCATGCATTTTAAGATTAACTATCAGTTGCTGCTATAACGTGTACGCTTTAAGGTTTTCAATAGTATTCTCTAAGACGTCTGAAGTTTGATAACCGTCAGATGGCGAGCGTGGCTGACTGTAACCTTGTCTTCGTAAGTGGAATGATGATCATATTTATGATCTGCATTTCTACAAGTGACCATACTGCGTGTAGATATATAAGACAACTTATATTAATGAAATAAAACATTAACGTTGCTTGATATCCCTAAGCCGCTTCAGCTTTTAACCTTGAGACGGTCTCATTTTCCACAGCTATTGAGTAGAGCGGTTTTGTTAGCAGCGCGCACTTAATCTCACTCTCTCAAGGCACGGATTCCGATTTTTTTGCATTTTATTACACATAATTTATCCGCCTAATAGCCATTCGGTACAAGGGACGTATATATGCGGTTAAAATTCAAATTGCATCGTCTGTTCAGTAATAATTCCGCTGTTCGAATTCGACACACTACATCTTCTTTTATTTAAATATCCATCATCTTAATTAAAACTGTTTGGGAGCGAATTTAGATGTTCCGCTGGAATTTACCATTTGGAATATCAAAAAGGTATTTATTGTATACGTAGGGTAGGCGGCCAAGCAAAAGGTCGTCTCGTCGATAGAGAGAGAGAAAGAGAACGAATTTGGTATTCGTTTCTCTCTCTAAATTATCGTATGCGCCAACAACTTCACGCGTCAATTACTGAGGAAGCCAATCACATACGATTACACGTATACCAAATGCATGTTCTTTCTCTTTCTATCAACGAATATTTTCATTTATCTGTAATATCTCTTTACGGAATATAATCGTACATAATATGAATGTTGGCTTTACGGCTTGATATGTTGGGTTATATAAAAATAAAACCGTAGAGTAAATAGCAAAAAGGTAGGCATAATTTTATATGTTTGTTCCACTCTTTTATTAAATTGATCTTTGTGTAAATATCTCATTATAAGTAGTTGATTTTGTCATACTACAACAACATTACATATCTGTAGTAAAATAAAGTAAAACAGACAAAAAAGAAGATAAAAAACTATTTTTCATTACTACCAAAAAGTAATGTTTTCAAATTCAAATTCAAAATTCAAATATCATTTATTCAAAATTGGTTGATTACAACACTTTTAGGGAGTGTTCTACATTCCTCTGCCTACCTCTTCGGGGATGACAGGCGTGATGTTACCAAAAAGCATTGTTAAGAAAGTTTTCACTTTCATTGCACTATGAAGACTAATATATAAAACTGTAAACGTATATTTGTACAAGTATATATATACAATTATATACCTGTTTGGGTGTAATATAGCATACATACTTCACATTAAGTATTTATCACGTTCTAGAAACAAATGTAGAATTATTCTAAATTAACAAAATACTTCTGGTAATTAACACGTGACGTGACACTTCAATATACCGAATTAATATAAAAAAAACTCACAGTATTATATAATTTTTTCGAGATACCTTTGAACTTTCTCATATCCAATACGTTACAACGAGCTATTGTGATCTAAGATCAATACGATGATTTATCATTTACCCAACTCAGCTATTATTCACACACGGCAAATCGATTTAGTTGTCAGTGACCGGAACTGCAAAAACATTGCATTCACACAGTCCCAACAAATACAATGACATTGTGACCCACGGCGAACAGCGGCCACTTGAGAAAACGTAAATTTCTTACCATAACACGCTCAAATCGTAAAAATGCCACGAGATAATATGACATCAATCATTCAACGGACGAGGTACAGCACTAGTAGTTTGACGTGAAATAATATCGCGTGTTGACCTACTTCGAGAGATTTGCATTCAGGCGGGTCTGCGGCGTAATTTATCATACTACGAGCGCACAGCAAAAAACGTACAGCCCTATATATAGGTAGAATAAATACATCGTATTCAAACAAACAAGCCACGATGATGAAACGCAGGAGGTTTGTCTTTTGTTTTTGGTCCTCCCACTAGCCCACGAGCATTATACGCCCCAATAAATTTAGTCAAACGTTGTGATTTCGCTAAAGACTGCAGAGAGATATTAATTTTAAAGTTGCTTTTGGAGTTTCGCAACGGTGTCTTCTATTTGGTAGAATAACTCTAGAACAATGTTTATGGGTCTGAATATTATTCCCGTCTATTATATAACAACAGATAGGCAGAGGACGAAGCATGTGAAATATCTCTCTCTGTCCTAACATGTATTATAATTTTCATTTAAAAACGAAACCTAAAGAAGATCTGATTGAACGAAAAAACTTAATGCCTGTAATACCGGAAGAGGCACGCTATTTGGTATTATCACGTAACACTAGTTACGTTTACGTGGTTCTAAGAGAGATCTAGTTCTTCCTTCAATTTCCACTCCTTAGAGTTCTATATAATGTTCTCTAAAGCGTACAACGTCAATCAAACTTCAATTGGCATATCAATAATATTACCTATATCTGTGATATACCACCTAATAATCACCGAATCATCAGTGATCAAATATTGAAATGACCATTTTACGATTCGAGCGACTAATTTAAACATTTTACCTCTTATTATGTAAATTGATTTCAAATTATTGTAACTTCATGTTGATTACATTCATCAATGAATCAAATTCAGTCAAGTTGTATATAATCGATTAGCACATTTGAATCTAACATTTCATTTATTATCTTTAATAGACGGAAATATTGCTGTTCACACCGGTAAAGTTTATAGAGGCTTTGACTGGGTGCTCTGGGTAATTGGGGACACGTGGAGTATGCTTCACAGTGTTGCATTTCGTGGTGTTGATAAAAGTTACGATTATATATACATATATACTATTAACAGTATCAAATAATGTGTTATAATAATTTACATATAAGTATGTATATTGATAAAGATGTGCCTAAAAATATTCCGTATAGGGTTAGTATTAGTTATTATTATTGAATTTCAAAGCTCTGATTGCTACTTGTATTATGTTAGATTTTTTTAGTCATAAAACAAGCAAAAGTTACTATTTAATTTAAAGCCAAAGAAAAAATAAAACAAATGTTTTTTTAGAACTCACTTCTAGGTAAATCCTAATAATTAAATACAGTATTATTTTTTTTAAGAACATTATTCTTGCAAATAATCCGCTTTTCCACCATGAAAACTTCGTTATGGCATGAAAAACGCATGTATCCTTCTTCAGAACCAGGTTAATCCGGTGAACCGGTTAAGCAGTTTGGTTTTTATAAAATCAAGTATGAACTAATCTTAACCAAATTGGAACGTCAAATCTTATGGAACCATATTGGAACGTCAAATTTATGGAGGGCATAATTGTAAAACATAATACAAAATTGATTTATTCCACGAAAAACAATGACAATAAATTCGAACATAACTCGAACGTCATAACTTAGAATCGAAACAAAAAAGTGAATTCCAATATTCGCCTCAATTACACAAAATAACATTTTCGCATTCGCACGTAAAGATTAAATCTTGTTTTATGCTCCCTTTTCGAGCCCAAGTCTGCATAGCGACGTCAATATTTACGACGTACTGGAGACCTATACATTAAAAAGCTACAATGCACGAACAATGCGCATGCAATAAATAATTCATAAATATATTTTTATTAATTAATAATGAAGTGATTGCCATTAAAGGTATAATAAAACTCGACTATATCTTTGTTTTGGAACTAAATACAATACATCGTCTTATTTTTTGTTCTGCCTATTGTTTATTTGATCACGCGTGTTATATGGATGCATACGTTAGAAGAATTTAATAATTGAAGAATTTGTCCTGAGGTTAGGAGAAAAACAATGTGGTATGTTAGAGGACACCTTCCCTGGGGCAGAGGATTTAATATGGCATTGCCCGTTTTGAGGTGTTTGTCGGATTATAGACGAGAAAAGAGAAAATATTAGGTAGTTTATATAAATAACTACTGTAATGTGATCAGAACTGAATATTAAATAGAAACAAAGGATTGATAAGAACTGCTATATGAATTAATGAGATATAAGCTACTGAAATGCTATATAAGTTACTGAACCTTAAAAAAAGGACTGAGACCTCGGGAGCACTAAGTTGACGTCTTGCAGTCTACAGTAGTCTAGCAGTCTACAGTCTCGTAGTTTCATTTTGACGTACAAAAAGTGAAGACATGCAATTTGATTTTGAGTTTGAACAGTACATTCGTGAATGTTTTAAATCAGTACCTACATTATTTTTATCATTCTCCAGCATATCGTTGACTCTTTTAGAGTATGACAATAATTGTTATGGATATTTCCGGCCTCCATGGGATGCTTTTGTTATCTCGTGCGAACAACTACTAAATCCAACTTTGCATAAAAAAGTAATGATGGAAGAATATTTGGAAAACAATTTTCTTAGAATACATACATGTCTTCACACCTGGGGTAGATAAAGAGCACTGAATCTTTAATTTATTTCTTATGGTATTTTTTTATTAAAACAATGAAATACTTTTAAATCTACTTTTAACACAAATAATATTCACGTACTATACAATAAAAATAATATACGATGAAAATAAAAAAAATAAAAAGAGTAACCATCATAACATATCTCTATGACAGTCGTGCTACATGAAAACGTTTTTATTTACTGTGTAGGTAATTAAGAAAATAATTTTAACAATAATGTATAGTTTAAAATACTTTATATATTTTTAAATATTGTATATGTATGTGGTAAAGTATACGTGTCATACTATAACATAAAGAACATGCGAGCCTTCATTAATAGCTAGAAACACAACAGCTTGTTAAATTTCAATCTGAGCGGGCTAAGTTCAGTCCTTCATAAATTGACCATTAAGCAAAATGACCAAAAGTTAAATTTTCAACTTATATTATTCTTTGAAAACATTTTCTCGTGACGTGCATGAAATTACTGATTATACTAACGAAGATCGAAATGATGTAAGATCACAACGACAATAAAGAATAAGTACTAGTCCATAGTTGCAGGTTCCAAGGCACAAGGGGACCAGGAAGTTAACTACAGATGGATTATTGATTACTGAATTCCAAAATGTATCTTCATAAAGCTGCGCGTTTTACCCCTGTCCAAAATTTAATATTAAACGCATTTTCTTATCCAGTTTTTAAAAACCTTGTACCCATGACATAACATTATACATATTACAGATTATGAATGTTCAAAGTATTAAATAAATAAATAAATTGGAAATAATAATACGTTGGTGAGACGAAGAACTAGACTACTAAAGCGTAAATTAATCGATAATCCACAAATTATTATAACAAGATGTCCCTGGTAGCATGATAAATTCTTCTATAGTTACTTGAATATTGGCGCGAATTTGGCCAGTAATTTTATAGTTGTTCGTAAACATATAGTAGCAGTGTTTTTGTCAGTGATTGTTTTGCCTCTTACTTGAGTATTTCGAATACTCTAAAACTAAAAAAGAGAAACATAAGAAAAATCGGTGATATTATTTATGACACATGAGACTTTTCTTGATATTAAGTGTTTCACTGAAGCTGGAAAAAGTATCTTTGAAAAACATTAAATGCAGGAAACATATTTGCTCACGTTGAATATCCGACCCCTACTTATTTTTAATATGTAAGCAAATCTTAGAATTTTTCTTATATCACTTCCTTCACAATCACATCCTATTACACATAATGCCAAGTCATTAATGATCAATTCGTTCTTCTCACCAACCTTCACATGTTTTGGCTCTCGAGGTAAGATTACAGACCATAATTCAGGGAGTCTAGTTGAGTTCTCTTAGACAGAGATTCACTTTCGCTGTAGCCGTAAAAGCCACTAAGATAATAATATCCAAAATATCTTATGTAACATCACTCTTGTAAACATCGAAAAAGGTAGGCAGAGAAGTGTAGGACACACCTACGTTCCACCAGTTACGTTTACGTCCCACTATGAAATAGGTGGTGAGTCTATTACCTGGCCGAACCTATCAACCTAATAAGGTATTTTGATATTAACACGTAAGTTCACAATTAACGTGTAGAATCCATGATTTGTACTTAGTAAATATGAAGGAGAAAAATTAAGACTTCAACCTTAGTATAAACCAGTTTCATGCTATTTTTATATATACTCGTGACATCTTCTGTGAAGTCGGAGAACAGCGCATTGCACTGGTTTACGATGTAAACGGACGATTTACTCTGCTGCTACATACCAACCTTCAAAAGTACATTTTGTTAATTGTTTTGTAATTTAATTGGTATAGAGTACAATTAAAACTAAATCATCAACCGTAATAGAAACTATAATGTTTTTAATTTGGAAATGTGTCCGTGGTTATTCGTGAGCGACTAAATTATAGTAACGAATTGAAATTCGACCGCGTTCACCCGACCGCATTTAGTCACGTTGAGTTTGATGCAGTAAGCCACAAATATAGTGCAATGAATTTTATACAAAATGAGTATCGCAATATAATTATTATTTCTCTATCTTAAATCGTTTACTATTAAATCGTCACGCTAGGACCCTTACTAGGTAGGCACGCAGCACCAAATATATCTATCCTCAGAAACGTAACGCAAATTTTCTACTGTCATTACTCTCGTCATGCACGCACGCCGATTTTGGAAAATTCTGACTCCTTAATAGCCGATATCTGACCTTGTAGCTTTATCCAACATTTGTAGGCTGGTATTAATAGACCGATTTCAAGTTTGAGATCGAGCTCAAATACAATCTTAAGTTCATTAGTATAGGTACCTACTATATTTTATACTCACAATATCTAGAATAAAACAAGGTTTTAAATTTCCACATATCTCGACGTCAGCGTTTTATTTTATTTGTAAATAGCGGTTACAATTTTTAAAACAGTTCAGTTTAAAGTATTAAATAAAATTTATGTTCGCGGATTGTATGATTGTTTCTTTTAGATTTTTTTAATGAACATATTTCTATAAAGACGATTGAAACTGCTATAGAAATTCATTGGAATTGCAGAGTAAATAAGTTTCATAGAATTAGTGAAAGAAGAGCTGCCTCTTTTTAAGCAAACAAGACTGATGATGTTTCAATGATAGTAACGTCGACCTCCTAAAAGATACTATACTTGAAAATTATGTTTAGTATTGTTCTCACTACTAATATTTGAACGGGTGGGATAAGTATTGGGTTAGATACCTAATTAACATTTAAATTCGTAGGCCAGTTGTACTTCATACAGCATTATACCTCCAAGATCAGATAACATATAAAATAATACCAGAGTCCATTGAGGCCTCAGTTCTAACGCTATCCGGCTGTTCGGGTCGCCGCGATAGTATCAGTCTCACGTAACACTCGGGTCATATGTTGACTCCTAGTGTGACCATTTGCAGTGTTCATTCCATACTCGTGTTAAACATACATACGAGTATATGTATGTTTATATGTGTATATTTACTTTTTTTTTTTCTATATTCGTTGTGTACCTACGTATAGATTGTTATACCTATGATCATCATGATTATAAGAAACTTGTACTATCAGAAATATGTACGTTTTATAAATCATTCGCATTTTTACATTATTCCTTGTTCTGTCTACTCATTACAAAAAAGCCTACAAAATAGGATATTAATTAATTCAATAAATCTGTTAACATGTAACTATTACGTAACAACTTCATAGCAAAAGTCTTATGTTAACATTGTAGTATTAACACATGATTGTTACTTAATGTCAACTTAAATTCCTGCAGAGAGATACTTCAATATTTTCGTTCACATTATATTTATGTAGAATCAAATGGGTCATACGCGTACTGTATCCGAAACCGCGCGTAATCCACTTTGCGATACAATATATTGTTTGGCGCGCGATAATTTGATATTGATGAGATGGCGGGTAAAATAATGGTGTAAACTGATATATACTCGTATCTACTTTCGTGTTTCCATACACGTTACATTCACATCAATTACGAGCACATTAGTACGATGTGTATGACTTTTACTAGATATATGATATCAGCAACTGATCAATTCCGATTCTCTTACATGTGTACGGTGAACTCGTGGTAATTGGTGTTGGTTCTAAGGAAAGTATCGCATACCTTCAAAGTTTATACATGTTGCGAGCATTTGTAAGGATTGCTATTTTTGAAAATGTCTTTTTTTGGACGGCTGGAAAAATGTTTTAAGTGTTTCCATGGTATCGGTAACAATTAATGTACCCCATATTAAACGTGCAAATGTGAAGTCCAGATCGCACTTAGCTAGGGTAGCAGTTTAACCTGGTCTTAACTCGTCTCAATCCAAAAGGAAACACGTGTTCAAGGGTGGAATGATAAAAAAGATCGGTAATGATAAAAATAAAAATGACTCCACCAACGAGCCATACAACTATATATTATATCTAAAACTAGAATTTCACAACAAAGTTTCACACGTAGTTTATCTTAGTAGCTGATGTAGAAAAACACGTTACAAGAATATCATAGAGTATATCTTAATCTTAAATATCTAGCTGGTGATATAAATCTCTATTTCGTACTAAGTCAGGTTTTGCTAACTAATGTTCAAATTGTGGTTGTTGTTTGTTTATTTTGTCCCATCTCTTTATCGCTAGATGACGTAACAATGTTACTACGCATCTCAACTTATTTTATTTCGTCATCATCATCAGCTTAGAAGTCCACTGTTGGATAAAGGCCTTCCCTGAGAAGTTTTTGCCCACAATCCTCAGTCTGCGCATGCTGGTTAGATTATTTTGAGTGACGTCTAAAATTGTGTGACGTCTGCTAAGCCACAATTGACCAGCCTGACCAGTAGACTATAGGTGGAACCCTACCCATTCCGTCAAAATCTGTCACTTCTGTCATATAGAATTTACAGAAGATGTCTAGATATTTAGACGCGTTAAAACAACATTGGCGGTTGTGGGCTGCAGCGTAGGTGGCGCGAAAACTATGTTCTACGATCCCCAACTCTCATGCCCAGGGTGAGGATTGTAAGTATAGACCCTCAGGGGGTGCCTACGTCCAGCAGTGGACAATAATAAAATGATGATGATGATGAAAAATAACATTCGAAAGCCTGCAGCGTATTCTACCGCGCTTCTTATGTAGGATTGGTAGATACGAGTTGTTTATGCCCATCCATTGGTCCCAGATGTTTCTAATTCGTTATAATCCCTCCAACGAGGTTCATCTATTGTGCCATATATTTGGTGAAGTCACAAGTGCACACGTTCAGCTGCTGGTCACGAACTGATCAAAGTATCGACAGTTCCTGGCGTTGTTAACTGATCTCTTGCAATCTGCGACTGCACCCGAGCTGCGAGCGATCCAAGTTTCTTTTTAATTATGTGTTATCAGTATTAGAACACTGGCCTGTTAGAACAAACATGGTAATCAAGTCTGATCTTAACTAGAAATGCAGTATTACAAAGGGTATTCCCAAATCTTATTTTCAGATGATACGATTGTTGGAATAAGTTTTAAATAATTCTGAACCGGATTGTTTGTTTCATTATATTCATTGGATTCGTTCGGTCCATAACTCTTTTAAACTCCATTGTTTCTTTGTCCAACGGTGTCAGCGGCTATTTGCATTAATCGCCTGCTTTATGAGTGTCTCCGACACCCAATGAATTTGTCACTCCACTGTCTTTGTTCTAAAGATGGCGACGTTATTCGAGCAATGTCCCATAATATAAAGATTTCATTGTCACTACGTTGAAATACCAAAATAATAAACACCTTGTGACTATAACAAGTCTAAATTAGGCTTCTTGTTGATAGTTATGTAAATATAACTATCATAAAATAAACGAAGATATATTTTATTCAACTTATTTAGCAGTCAGATTAGATCAAAACAAGACAGTATTCGTCGTTCCATATTAAGAAGCTTAAGGCGATTAAATTAAACAGATACTTGTTAACTGTCCAATAGGCTCAGTAATGGCCACTAAGCTGAAAATCACCAGACGCAATCTTAACACAAAACATCAAAGTACTGGATACGCCAATGCACATACAACCAACAAATTAATATACAAAAGTTGAGCAGGCTAAGCTAAAAATACGAGAATCAAAGGGGCTAGAACGACCGCACGAAGATCATTCTATTTATGTTAATGTCACGGGCGTGAGGAAGCGTTTAAATCCTCTCATTAATTATTGTCACGGCTGAGACAAAATAGATAATACATTCTCTATTTGTTACCCTCTCTATACAGCTTAAAGAGCAGGACGAAAGAAGTAACAAGGGAATAAGTAGTGAGCTAGAGAAACAGATTGATGACGAACGCGACAAAAAATGCATGTCCTTTAAAATTAAGGATGGATGCTTAAGGGCATTAGGTCCCAAATGAGTTTTGGGGAACGAACTCACGCACGTTGTAATAATAATAGAACGAAGGCACATTAAATATCATTTTGTCAACATTACAAATTTATGAGTCATATGTGAAGGGATGAGATATAGCAGTTATTTACAGGTTTTTATGACTCGAGATTATGAGGTGCCCTTGTTTATGCTTCCGGTTATTAAAAATAGTTCGATTGTTATTGTTCAGTTATTAAATTATGTTTCGTAACTTTATATAGCGGCAGACTGAAACGTAAACAGTACTATTTTCCTTTGAATAATTATATTATTATTAATATGTGATCCCTTCCGATCGCTTATGGATTAGGCCAAAGATCTCCGAATACCGAATATACGTAACGTCAACACGCCTGTAATCCAGTTTAACAGTTACATTTTATACCAAAAAGTATCCCATATCCGACGAAGATACTATTATTATATTCAGCACCTCGTACACGCCCGCCAGTTTTGGAGACTTCGAACTTCTCCATCAGCCAGTATTTGCTCTTTAAACGTAAACGGAACTTCTCGCCTATAATCCCCGAAGAGGTAGGCAGAGGAATGTAGAACACTCCCACGTTTCACCGGTTACCGTTTACGTCCCACTATGGAATAAGTGGTGAGCCTATTGCCATGTATCGGGCACATATCCAGACTCCGAACCAACACTGGAAAATCTAAATTAGAAAATTTTGTAGTGTTCGACCCGGGAATCGAACCCGGGACCTCCCGATCGGCAGTCGCACTT
>DWFO01000363.1:0-21410 GCA_018246595.1 Mimoniades nurscia nurscia
AAGCATAATTTTTGTTTAAAGATACACGACTCGAGAATGCGGGCAACCTTATTGAATAGAATCATCATCATCATAATCAGCCTACTGCAGTCTATTGCTGGACATACTCCTCGCCTGAGGGGTTATGTCCGTAATCCCCACGCTGGGCTTGCGGGTTGGGAAATGCAGAGCACAGTTTCTCGCATCGCCTACACTGCTGTCCGTAGGCGGCCAGTGCATGTATCTGTGTCTAGAATATAATATGTATTTATTTTCAAAGGTTACTGCTTTTTAAGTTCTACTTGACTTGGTACTTCTGAATAATAACTCCAAAGGCGTTCTGCTCGATCTCTGCCACGCATTGCCATGATATTGTAAGCTAAGCGCTAGAAATAGGCTTGGTACCAGTAATTCCTCAGTCTAATCTTGATTAACTACAAAACCTAAAATACTTTAATACACTGTAAATGCATTACAATGTTTTGCTGTTAAAATCATAGCCATATCGTATAAGAGTGAGAGATCAAATACGTATGAACAATATACAACAAAATATTATAAGTTTTATTAAGTTATTTCTACAGTACTCCTGGAAAACTTCGCGCGCGACACTAAATAACCCATAAAGCTTCAGAAGCCTTCAACTCTGAAATTGATTAAATATTACATTTTTGCAGCGAGCGGAAGACGCGGTGGAGGGGCGCGGGGCAATATGGCCGCGATTACGTCACTTTCACAGCGGTAGATATACGTTTGGAATTAGATCAGTAGCTTTGCGCTCTTCGTCGGGTGTGGGCGCGTTATGGTAAAATAAATTTACGCACGCGTAGTACGTATTTAGTGTTTCAGTTATTAGTGTTTTTTTTTTCTTTTCGTATTTTAGCTACCAAGGACTTTAAGCGTAAGTTTGTTTTTAAATATTATTTTTAAGCTTCAAATATTTTTAGAGCGTTCTTTATTTTTTTTTCATACATTTGAATTATTTGATCTTTTTATCTTTAGTTGAGGTCTTATAATTTTATACTTATATGAGTTTCTTAACGTACAATTGTGGTATTTTTTTGTACATACATTCAAAGAAAATAAATTTTACGACATATTGTTGCTTGCGGTCAAAGAAATAAAATCGTGTAGTGTTTTAAGACGCACTTTAGAAAATCCTGGCAGTTTGTGGTTGTAAATTTTTTGTGTTGTTGCATAAACGAATAAAATTGCATATTAATATTTAATGCAAAATTATATTTTAATGTTTTTTGCCTTCTTAGGTACATAGATTTCTTATTACGTTACTTTTTCATTTTAAGATATTTTAAGCGTATAAATAAAACAAAGATCGTTTTGGTATTAATAAATCACAAAGAAATCATTTATTACTGTTATAAAAAAAGATGATTCTGTAATCACTATGCGCCATGTCGTCTTAATATGAAATATGATAAATGGCTGTCGTCGAGCCTCGCGTTTGTCATTGCTTGAGGCTTGCTATTATTTCGATGAGATTTCATTTGACAGTCGCTGTGAACGCACTCATTTGTAACTCCATTGTTACGCTTCTCACTTGACTTTCCAGTTAACAAAAAGGTGACATTTCAAAACGTTAATCCGAGCAATGATACTTGACTTCGTGGCTTGTAAAAAACGACCATACAGAAAAAACAATAATAAATAAAATATTTCAAACCGTATAGGCGAATGCATTCGTAGAATCAGGAAATAGAAAAATAAAAGAACGCCCTCTGCGAATCGTGTTTCCGAACGGTCAGCTCTCGCGTTCCTTTTTTAAAACTGATCGGAATGTTCGCTTTTAACCGACTTCGGGATTCGCCAATTCATCACTACATATTCTAGAATTGAATAAGAGGAGCGTTGAGGTCAGTCGACCAGTTTCGCAAGAGCTACACTATTGGTTTCCCTTCCGCTCTTTGTGCGGTGGTTGGGTGAGGCGGAGGGGGGTGGTGGGTCGACGTGAACTGGTGGTTGGTATAACGTCAGTCTTTGTGGGCGTCCATGCGACCTACATAGTTTAATTATTGTTGGGAAGCGACCAACAGGCGCCGTAGAGGCCTCTATGTAGGCGGGCGTACTAACGCAAAGAGAAGTTATTACGATCACGTCGGAGAACAGCTTTTTTAAATAGAGCTTTAAATTCTACTGTGTGCCATTTCACCGTGGAAGATACAATAGATATACTATGTACCTACATATGAGTATGAATAAATGAGTTTATGTAAATTGTTATTGAATGAATAAAATTTGCATATTATGCTCTATATTAGTACCCGCGAAAATTTAAATAGGTATTTGATGGCTGTTTTCCTTGTGATTAGAACTTTTATTGAAAATTAATAGGTTACAATAAAATAATACTTGGCATTAATCAATATTTTATTTATTATTGTCGTAATGATGTATGGTATACCATCATGAAGAAATTTTATATGGAAATGTATACAATTTTAATTTTATAAAAGGCATTGATTAGGGGTTTAAAAAGTTAATACGTACATACATTGAGTCAGTAAGGCAAAAAGCTAAAGAATGTGAATTATATAAAAGAAACAAGAGGCTATGAATAATAAAAGAATAAGGATGAAAAGAATGAATATCAATGAATAGAAACGGCCTATTATCAATGTATAATGTACACCCAAAATAATATTGGAATCTTTTTATACGTTTCGTGTTAAGAACGTATAATGTCCGTAAAAGACGTCTGCCTAATATGTATTTGAGCATTTTTGATATGAATACAAAATTCAATCGATTTGAAGAACGAATTATTCAAAGAATGCAATATTTACCTACAATATCGTTGGGATATTTTATTATTAGGATTTTTTTTATATTTTAGAATGTATTTAAAGTTCGAGTTTCCGAATCTACCTCTTTCGACCGTAAAATTTAAATGGTAAAACTTTTGAAGCTTTGTTCCCAGTCAATTTTTTAATTATAAACTTTTTTTTTATTTAGAAGCCACTTGTAGGCTATGGGTATTTCCGACCAAGGTAACAGCTGGTTTTCGACAGGCGTTGCTACTCCAAAGGACTTGGAACATGTTTTTCGACAGGCATTTCTACTCCAAAGGACTTGGTACATTTCACACCTCACTATGTCTGTCAACCACTAGTCGTATAACATACCTTGCTGGTTAACAGCAATAATACTTACAACAGTATTATTTCCATATGTGGAATTTGGACGATCTTGCGAAGGCATATAATTTGTTAAGGAAAAAACGTAAAATCACGCCTTTAATCCCCGATAAGGTAGGCAGAGGAATTCAAATTTTTTTAACTTTCCTGAGGCTAATTTTTTACGAGGCTTTTGAACGCGAGTGTCCCTAATAAACATTGGCGATACAGATTTTTGTACTTTTGGCATTTACTTATTACGTAATATTTTAATAAGGAGCTTTGTACATATACGAGTTATGTTACGAGTATATGCGCAATGTGTCAAGTGATTGGTGAAGTGGGTTCGATTCGCACCCGGGACAAGTATCTGAGGCATTAACATTAATGTACTACATTTTATGTTAGTCAGGTTATCAGACCACTCGGTCGCACGGCGGACGAAGCGTTCTTTGCCGGGACTAGCCAAGAGCCCTGGATTCAGGGATAGCTGGATTGTGTGGATTGGCGCTGATTAGGTAGGCCCAGTCCAGTGAAATTGTAAAAGCTAATGAACGGACATGCCAGCGTGTAATCTTATGGCATTTGATCATATCCAGCTATGGCAGATATTTCTAACAGCGGAAGAGTGGCTAGTGCATTATCATCTTTAGACCTCGAAACACCACTCATTGGACATAGACCTACAGTGCTTTTAAAATACTGTTCGTTTAAAATTCAGTAATATAAAATGTTTACACCTGAAATTAATGTTACAACATTAATGTGTAATATCTATTATAAACGTTTGTAGATAATTATGTATTTATGTTTCCAACGATTTTTATTTGATATTTCATCACATTAAATATTTTATTTCAAAATCAATTTTAGTCTGAACTGTACAGTGTCATAACGTGCGCCCGCGCAGTGACTGAGCGCACTGACCTGGGCTAAAGGTCGGGAAGTACTTTTATAACAATCATTGTGTTTTTTATTAAAATGAAGACTTTACCTTGTAAATAATTTTCAGTGATTATTATTTAAACAATATCATATCTTGTAAATATTCCAAAAAAAGTCATCAACTATTTTAATAATTATTGTTAAACCTTAATTAAAAAGATTTTCTATTATACTTTTTTATGCGCCATTACACATTTTAAAAAAAGTAAAAATTGCTAGCTTTTTCAACAATAGCGAAATCTTTCGTAACACTTTTGCACGTACTTGTACTGCGCCCGCGCAGTGAGTCATGAATCGCTCACGGTTCTGGGTTAGAGGTCAATTAGTACACCCAATAACAGAGGTGCCTTAGCTTTAATTGAAATTTAAATACTCATGTGCTCAAAATAATTGATAACTTACTGTAGTCAGTGGTGAGTGCTTAGATTTTGGGACTTCAATCTTTGCACGTTCCTCTCATCAAAGTAAAATATATATTTTGAAGCTTGGACACATGAATCTTTGTTTCCCACTTTGTTGCCCACTAGTTCAAGTTCTCGCCCAATCACCACCGGCTCTGCCAGTGGAGGCAGCCTACGCTTGCGGAGTCCCACGCCCACCTGTGAAATATTAATCAACTGTACCGCAATAATTGAATCTCGTTTCGGTATAATATTTGCATATATCGTACAATCTATTTATAAAGTCGAATATATAATAGAATATAGAACAGGATGGGTAGAATGCAAAAGAATTTAAGCATGAAAATTTTTTTTTACTATCTTACCTTATTATCTGTTTAACTTTACGAAGTTATCATTATTTTTGTATCGTCACGCCAAGTTTCGTACAGGGTAGGCAGAGCGCTTCAACTGCCTAATATCTACATTCATCACTCTGTTCATTCATTCTTTCCTTCTTTTTTCTTTCTTTCTTTCTTTCTTTCTTTCTTTCTTTCTTTCTTTCTTTTCCTTTCTTTCTTTTTCTTTCTTTCTTTCTTTCTTTCTTTCTTTCTTTCTTTCTTTCTTTCTTTGAAATTCGATTTTTGAAATTATATTTGAAATTCTTTAAAAATACACTTACCCAGGGTCGCGGGTGGCAGTCGAGCGTGTTCTTAAAATGTCATCCTTTCTAATGTAGCCTTCGCACAACTTCCTTACAAGTTTCTGAGTTACTGGGACACAATCGCTATGAATATCGACTAACTGGGCGTAATGCGGGCCGCAGAATGTCGCTTTGTTACTAGTTACACATGGACATACATGCATGTCGAAATTTGTAGGTGACTGTTGCACAGTGAAGGGTGCACGAGAAACCAAAGATTTTGATACAGTCTAAAATTTTAATACATATCAATTTTTGTTTGATATTTTTTTGAAATGTACATAGTTTAGTTGCATATACAGATGTTTAAAACGTAACTGTCTCGTTAGTCGTGTTGGTTGCAAGCGCGACTGCCGATAAGGACGTACTGGGTTCAAATCCCGTGTTCGGCACTATTTCATTTTTCTAATTTAGATTTTCTAGTTGTAGTTCGGAGTCTGGATATGTGCCCGGTGTAACTAGTGAAACGTGGGAGGTTATTACACTCCTCTGACTACCTCTTTAGGGATTGTAGGCGTGATGTTACGATGTTACACATGTTTTAATTTGATTGATTTCAAGCAATATTCTATTAGCGCAACGAAAATGAAAAGCGGTTTAAAAACGTTATTAAAGTGATATTTACAAATGTTTAAAGAATTCCACATGACTAATTAAGTTACTAATTGGATTACAAATATAAATAACCAATCAAGTTATATGACAATAATAATTTTTGTTATTGCAAAGCTTCGAAAGACCCCATATAACTGCTTGAATGAAAGCTAAAAACAAGCTTTTATAGGTACTGAAGAGATAACTATCAGATTTTTACACTACCTCTCGTACCAATGGCACATGGGAATAACATTGGTGTGACAAGTATTAGTTCTTTGTCTGGCTGTAAAAAGGGTCTACATGGGTGCATATTTATTAATATAACACAGATATTAATTGGTAGACTTTCTGCTTCACGTAGCGCTAACCCCACCTAGTTATGATCAGATAACCCCATGTGGAAAAAAAGCAACATCACGCCAGTTATTCCCGAAGAGGTAGGCAGAGAAATATAGAACACTCCCACGTTTCACCAGTGACGTTTACGTCCCACTATAGAATGGACGGTGAGCCTATTGCCATACACCGGGCACATATTTACAGCGATGTCTTAAAGCGTTAATTATTAAAAAATATTAAACTGTAACCTCTCGACTGTACCATCCCTGTTGATAGATCCACCAAACGCTATTAGACCTTGACGTAACGACGTAGCCCACAGCTATTCTAATCACGCGCCATACGGGCGCTCGGTACGGGGAAGGGCGTTATCTTGACACTGATAATCAAACCCCCTCAACGTTCATTGTTAGTTTAACTGTGGAATGCCTAACATTTATGTATTATATTTTATTATATTGACGTTGTTAACGCTTTCTCTAGCTGACTCTACTCCTTTTTTTTAATATTTACACGTAAGACGTAATCACGACTGTAATTTCAATGAGGTAGGCAAAGGAGTTTAATACACTCCCACTCCTTTTGAATATTTGAATTTAGAATCAAATATAAATTGTTATTTATTTTAATTCTAAATTCAAATATTAAATCATCCTTGTTATGTGGTAAAAAAGTATGTGATGAAGAAATTTGACCATTTTATATATTTATATTTGTTGTAATAATTTTTTTAGAATACAGGTATAGTTTTTTTTAGGACATCCTGCTTAGCTTTGGAATTATTTGATGACCGATCAGAGGACCTGTCATATACTGCAAAAAAATGTATGAGTTAAGGCAGTACACAATTTAAATATGGACGTAGGTATATATCTAAAAGTAACTTCACGCCTGTAATCCCCGAAGAGGTAGGCAGAGGAATGTAGAACACTCCCACGTTTAACCAGCTCCTTTTAAGTCCCACGATGGAATAGGTGGTGAGCCTATTGCCATATACCGGGCACTTATCCAGACTCCGAGCCACTACTAAAAAATCTTAATTAGAAAATTTAGTAGTGCCCGATTTAGTAGTAGTAGATATAGTAGTACGTATACATATATGTATATATTTAAATACTTACTATATGTTTAATAAGAATAAAATCCTTTTTATTTTGGTGTTCATTTTCTTATCTTCTGTTGAAATTAAATTTGTAAACCTATGTTTAGGATGTGTGATAAAAGCAGACGGCTGGTTGAGGGGGGAGACGTTATCAAAGCACTGATAGTAATCGAGTCATCTCCCCTCTGGCATTTCATATGTACTGGCGCATTTGTAGGGTACCGGTGATCTTAATAAATCTAGGATAATTTGGTAAATATAAATTTTTTTACACGTAAAATTAAATCTAAGAAGCGAATAGATAAAAATATGCTGTGGGGAAAAATCTTGATAGAGACTCCGGAATTCTGGGATGAAATTGAGGCTGACTCGTGGGACTGTACTACATTTCTCTGCCCACCCCTTTGGAGAGACACGGAGCTGACATCACGTTAATTTTAACAACACGGTCGTATTTTTTGCAAGTACTTGTGATACAATCCCGATCAATTTGTACAATTTCAACTCAAGCATATATGCAAAGACACCAAATCTCTGTCAATACTCTAATATATCTCAATAACTCATGTCCCGACACGTATTACGGTCACACCGCGGCAATAATGCAGTGTCGGACACTAAAAGGCCTGTTGATTGCTCCGCGGGACACGTGCTCTCTGTTTGTACAACTTATCTGTCTTACTCTACATTTCTATACTCGTATATATGTTCAGTATAATGTAGAGAACGTAAAAAGGTACTTAAGGCGTATGAGGAGAATGATGAATGCAAAAGAAGCATATAAGATTTATTAGGAAAGAAATATTCGGTTTTCTGACAACCTCGGAAGCGATCTGGCGTGATGGTATATCAATATTAAGTATATATTTAAGACATACGAAGACGAATTAACATATGCATGTAATTTGTATGAAGATATTGATGAATAAAGAAGCGCATTGTGTGCGTATGGATTGAGAATATTTGACACTCTGCTTTCTGCCTATTCCGTAACCACGTATGTATTTTTTGTCAAATGAAATTGTAATCATAACTATGTAATAATATAAAGTCATGTTATTAGTAATTCCTTTAATGATCCCGACAGTAACGATCTGGTTGTTAATAAAGGAAAAATAGCATGTTCTGGATATTAATTAGTACCAGGAAATGGTGTGTTTTAATATGCTTTTTATATAACAAACATTCAGAGGTTATCTTTGTTCGAGATAATTATGGAATTTCCTAATTTACGCGTTTTGTGTACGATCTCGCCCGCACACGCCCGTATGTAATAGACCATTTAGAAATTTAACTAGTTTGTATGTTACAATAAGTTTTTTATATGCTATTAAAATAATTCCTTTAATTTTGTTAGTACATTTTTTTATATATGAATACGAACGTTACTTAAAATACTAATAAAACTATATAAAGGCAGTAAACACGGGCTCATTGATGCAGTGGTTAGTGCAACTAGCTGCTGCGCCAATAGCCGTGGGTTCAATCGCTTCCCAAAACAAATCTTTGTGTGATGAGCACAAGTATTATTTTGTATAAATATGTATGTAAGTGCATATTTATATGTATTCCATCACATTATCTAGATGATCACATTATGTACATGTAGGTGTCTCAGACTCACCACCTATTGCATAGCGGGACGTAAAGGTAACAGGTGCAACGTGAAAATATCCTACACTCCTCTGCCTGCCTTCGGAGATGAGATGTTGTAAACGATTAAAGATGAAAGATTTGTAAATTAGATAAACAGTGCGATTGCAGATGGACGTATGTGTCAAGGCAGCCCAAGACTTGATCTATCTTGACCAAGTCTGTTAGATACCGGCTGATGGGGGAGTTAGACGAGAAGTGAAGTAGTGAGTAATTAATAAAGAAGAAGAATGTCAGGGTAGATATACTTGGCATCTTTTGTATACTACATATAAAATTTCTGACATTGATATCAATCCATTCCCTGTTCCTTCTACGTTTCCGTGGCCATTGAACCCGACGGCATACTTAGCGAGCCACGTCAGTTCTAAATCTATCTAAATTAGAACCGAGTTACCTCATTGTGTCAACAGCCTTATCACAGAATACCGCTGTCCACACAATGTTGAAGCGATCACACGTACATACGATATAATATACAGCTGAACAAGTATTCGTTCAAATTTTTGCAGGCGAGTTTTTACTATGGCGCGTAAATAATTATGTAGATGCGCCTTAGAGATCTCTTGTACGGAACTTCAGCTTTGCGTCCCTTTGTAACATCACGCCTGTTTTTCCTTAAAGGGGTAGGCAGAGTGCAGTGCGTTCCCACGATTTATTGTGTATGTTGTATTAATTTTATTATGTAATGATTGTACATATTGACAGTAATTATATTTGGATGAGTAAGTAGTATCGTCATTTAGAATTCCGTTTCACCCTTGTTTAACTTCAACCCTTTGAGGGTCCCGGGTGCGATTTGCTTTATAAAAATTAACCGTTTCAAGAATTAATATCACTTGTTAACGTTGAACGGAAAACATCGCGAAGAGATCTAAGCACCTTGTAGTTTTCTACTGAGTCCTGAATTTAATATATCTGCCAAGCACACTGGGCTCGCGAGGCAATATATGGTGTGAACCCATCTCATACTGAGATGAGTTCTGTGCCCCTCAGTGGAATGACGGAAGGGCTTGATGTTCATTAAGATGAGGATGATTCGATATATGTAAAAAAAAATTTATTTATTAATAAATATATTTTTTTTAATATCGATAAATATTATGGACAAATTACCTATACACGTGTATCAGATTTCACATAAATCAGTTATTTAATATACATTTAAAATTAAAATTTCCCTTATATAGACATGTATAATTTTATATTCCGACAGACACTCATAACACAAAAAATATTCTCGGCGGAAATCAAATCTGTAACCCCTCACCAAGCAATCAGGGTCACTAATCACTAGATCAACAGGCCAGATGGTTGTGTCTATGTGTGTGTGTCTGTGTGTGTGTGTGTGTCTGTGTGTGTGTGTCTGTGTGTGTGTGTCTGTGTGTGTGTCTGTGTGTGCGTGTGTTTACGAAAATCTACGACAAATTGAGTTTGTTTACACTGACTCATGTCCTGAGCTTGCCAGACTTAGTCAAACATAGATTAGATCAAACTGTCTTAAGATCAGGTTAATAAGAGAGAAATAGCTAATATAACATTTTGTAACAGAGCGGTGTGTGGCCATATTTTTTAACAACGTATAACCATTTTTATGATTACAACTGGTATACTACATGTATTCATTTATACATACCTATATATTTACATTTTACACCCACACGTAGAACCAATGTGCTTATCACACATTCCGTAGAGAATCGAATCCACGACCTACGCTCAGCAATCGGGTGCATTAACCACAGAACGAAATGCCCAGTTTAAATACAACGCTATTAGTTGTTTAGATATCGTTAGGTATGGTTGTTCAGAAAGTCATGTTCGTTTATTTTAGGTATTCCTGACCTGCCCTTATTTTAGGACGACTCTGATTTGATCCAGTTATATTTGGGTCTACCTTCTCCGAATCCACTGTTCGCATTCAGCTTGTAAATCTGTTTTTAAATTCCATTATCCTTCATTCATTCTACGCGCCCAGTCGATCTGAGCGTCCCTTTTTTAATCCTGTTCAATTTAAACAAATACAGACATAATTTTTTGTCTCTAACCGATGAAGAAAAAGCGAAAGAAGTTTGTGAAGATTGTACATACATACATACCTTCACGCCAGGTTCCTTGCGGGGTAGGCAGAGAGCACAGAGTGCCAAATATCTCTATTCTCACACATATGTCGTGCTTCGTCCATGTTCATCACTCTCTTCATACATGCACGCCGGTTTCGGAGACTTCTAAGTGAGGATTGTAGCCAGAGAAAATTATAAGTATGTACCTAACCCAACTAGATATAAGCGTGAAAGCATGTACATAATCAAGTCGCAAGGTACACAAGCTTTTTTTATTGAAAAGATTAACCATAATTACTATAGAGACATTCAACTAAATATAAACGTCAGTACCTACCTCTTCGTGGATTACAGGCGTGAAGTAACTTTTTTCTTTTTATAAACTTCAGTCTGATATTTAATGTGTTTTTTGGTTGTAAAATGTAGATATATAGTAGATACCAGAAAATTGCAGCCTTACCACTTCACTGTTAAATATATGGTTTTGTTATCGTCAATGATTAATGATTTCAGCTTTAAATAAACAAAGAGAAATTAGATTTGCGTGAACAAATAAAAACTATTTTACAGTGTAGAAAGAAATAAGCGAAAAAGTAAAGCAGCTTTGAATAATGAAAATTTAATACTTATTACGTTGCTTATTGTGAAAAATAAATTTTACAGTGTTTTGGCCCATTATTTTAGTGTACTTTTTAATAAGTGGAAAATAAAGATCCGATTGAGCCTATCTAGAATAGCTGATGAAGATCATTATCTAGAAAAAACATATTCGGTAGGTGTTGCCAGAACATAAGACACACATAATGTAAGTATTTTTTCAATCGTCTATTTTGACATTTAATTAGTAGATACCGTCACATTGATTGGGTGATAATGTTTTCGATATTAATTTCATATTCGATTGAGTGAAGTCGTGTTAGTTACAAATAAAGAATAAATTAATACGCTAAACATTACGCTTGTAATGCCCGAAGATTACTACACTCCCGCGTTTCACCAGTTACGTTTACGTCCCACTATGAAATAGGTGGTGAGCCTATTGCCATACGCCGGACACAAATCTGGACGTTGAGCCCATACAAGAGATTTGAAGAAAGATCAAACAGTACCAGAGCCGGGGATCGACCTTTCGATTAGCATTCACATTTGCAGTCAATAAATCAACGAGGCTGTCATAAGGCATTAAATAACTGAAGTATCCATTATCATTCTCATTCGGTGACCGAATACCGTCGTTCGTATAAATCTACTCGACGTTCATCCATGAGTATTACATAAAAATTGTAAAATACATCCTTGACCCATATTACATAGAGACATTAAGAGAACCTATTGACCCAAATGTAACCAACGGAACGTCTGTTGGAGCCGTGTCATTATGGAGTCATTACAATTAAACCATTATAATTGTAGTTTTAATTCCTTTGTTCTTTGAACATTGAGGTATATTGGAAGAACTTTACGTGTACATACGGCGATGTTTTCCAAACGACAGAGCTGTGCGTTGATTATCAGTCAATTGATAATGTACGCACATACAATTTTTAATATACATTTTTATACCCAAATTTTACACTCAATGTCCAGAAATACTTATGCTCATCTGACTAGAATTTGACTTGGACGGATATCGAACTCATAACTACCAGCTCGTCAATTAGTATTCGGAATTTATGGGATCAACAATCAAAGGAAGCATTATAGAAAAAAACTTTAGCACGATGATTTTAAGAAAATGTTTTTCTTTGAAGCGACTGGTCTTATTTTAAAAAGCCCATATACTCGTATTATCTGTTCTTCGCTAAAAATGCCTGAAGGGGAATCGAATCTCAGCCCAACTGGTACCACTGGATACCATTGTAAACCAATATGTCATGCTCGTTCGTTAACTTACAATGCTATTATATTTTGTTAACAGGAAACTGAACCATACCATAGGGATGGGCGACAAAATATAAACTACCGAACCATCAGCCGATGTTAGGCTGAAATGTTATAAATAATTAAATTAATTTAATTATTAATTTAATTTTCATGTACTTATAAACAATTTATAATCAACATCTATGTATGTGATAGAAATCTATACAGGTGGTTAAGCGAATTAACCATGATGTGTGTTTGTGTATATGTATTCCATATTATGTACCTATTATTATTACAGTAAACGCCTACCATAGTTGACCATAGTCTGCGAACCCGCACTTGGCCAGCGTGGCAGACTATGGGCTTAACCGTTCCAATCTGAGAGGAGATCGGTACCACCGATAGAACAATGAAGGGATTGGAGAAAAACACCTACCACATGGGCTGTAGGAGAGAATGCCATTAGGCTATAAGTGCGTCCTAGCATCCCTTAGGGTAAGGTGCTATAAAAGAATGAATAAATAAATAAACACGTTTACGTATCCAGTATTCTCATAATATATCAATCGACATTGGATATTATAAAATATTATTGTACATACCCCATCATGACTGTCACAAACATGACACAAACAAGTTGTGTAAATAGTTAAAGTGCTTTTTACTATATTTACGCATTATCACACATTCACGTAACAAGATTCGACTTGAATAATCATAACTATTATTAAAATTATTATCAAGCATTGTCATTGTTGGGGGCTATGAGAATGGCAACAGTGATTTTATGTATTCTAATTGTTAGAATATTAAATTTGAATTTTCACTAGCGAGGTCATCGATATGTTTCGCTCTGGATTTTTGATGGAGTGATTTGGCAAAAATTGCTACGGATGTTCAAAATTACAAAATCACTTTTGACGTGTCGTCAAGTGTCGTGGGGATTGGTAAGCGGAATGTTAAAACATGGCGGTGTAGGGAGCGCTGCCACTTTTATTTTTGTTACTATTCTTGATATACTACTCGTATGTTAATTCGTCACGTCTGGTGCGTTATGGGGTAGGCAGAGGGCTTGTAGTGCCAAATATTACTATCCATGCCGACCTGACGTGCTTCCTTGACTTTTGTCACTCTGTTCCAAGCGCTCATTGTTTTCGAGGACTCTTTGACTCCCTTGTCAGACGGTATTAGAGTTATTAGGCCAAGGTAGATGAGTTTTGGTCAATATATCACTATATACCTAATCGTCTAAGATGTTCAATGTACACCGCTGCTCACTATTTGTACAATTTTACGTAACGCCACGCTTGCATCTCTCGAACAGGTAGACAGAGGAGTGTAGTACACCCCCTACGTTTCATTAATTTTAAATAAAATTAAAGTCCCTTTCACAATCAATCACTAAGTTTATAGTTCTAAGGCTTAAAAAAAATTATAATCTATGTATATCTTAACATAAATGCTTATTTAAAAAAAGATGCAGAAGCACACCTATGGAATTTCGGCGCTTCTTCTCCATAGCGAGGCATTTTCCGAAGCGGTGGTAGTTTCATCTTGACGTACAAAAAGTGTTGCAATGAACCAATTTTGAATAAATGATATTTGAATTTGAATCTTTTAAACCGCACATTTTTAAACAGTATTTAATACACATACTTTCATTTTACGATGAAGTAACTATAATCAACGTAATATACCCGTTGACAATAACGAATTCCTGTTGGTTGCTGTAATCATGTATTGTGTACTTAAGAGCCTCTCTTGTATCGATTGGTCAGTACACAATGTTCACGATGCCATGCTTCGCGTCAAAGTCCGTGCTGTATTACAGCTCACAATGCAAGCTGACCGACGCGCTGGTACACTAACAATGGAACGCCGTGGGCTATTAATGGAACGGTGTGTAACAACTGGGTCTTTAGTGTTGACTTGTCAACGCTAAATGCACGTTAAATGCGGAGAAGTCCAGCCAGAGCCTATTTATGATATATCTGTGACCGCTGCTAGGAAGCGCATTTTTTAATGTAATAATAATCTTGAGACAACTTCACAGATAGCCAATTTATCTCAAACTAGTCAGACCATTCTACGCTAATTAAGTACCACTTATAGGCTTATATAGATAATATATATACTAATAATATACATATTTACTTGTATAGATAATATTGCACATAAAAAAGCATACTTTAATCATGAATAAAAACCGAACCTATAAACCGCGGCTCAGAAATCGAGTCGTTGATCACTGAACTACGAGTAGCAAGCCGGTAAAGTGTTGAATCACTGCATAAGTAAATTGTAGTTACAAGTTTTATGAAACTTTTTGTTAACTCAATTAGAGACAATGATCTGAAAAAGTCTGAAACGATGTTTCTACATATAATCCCTGGAAATTTGGCATCTGTTTTTAAAATTGAATTTTCGTGAAGCGTCCAATTCGCAAATTGAAATCAGGTTATCGCTCAAATTAATGTCAAATCTATCGGCATTATAACGCTTTTATTAAAATGGTTTTGGGGATTACAATAATGAGTTTCAAAGTCATTATTATAAGTGTCATAGAGTACTTTTGATACGGTGGTAGAAATAGTAATATTATAGATTTTTGTATAGTAGTCCTTATGTAATTCATATTCACATAAGCGAATAAGAAATCGTATTATAAAGGAAAGACAAAAAATTAACGACCGTGAGTAGTGATGATATTTATCTGTAAATTAAAATGACGATGATTATTGATGATGTTGATGAGTTGATGATGATGGAGGTGGTAGTGGTAATGATGTTGGTGGTGATGGTGGTGGAAGTGGTAATGATGTTGGTGATGATGATGATATACAGCCAAAATATACATAAGTCATTATATCATGAAATAATCACCAATATTCATATCGTTCCACTGTTATATTTGAGTCCCCTCTCAGAGATAGATTAAAGCCACAGTCTGCTACGCCGCCTTCTGCGTTTTAGCACAATTCACAAGACTCACAGAACATTTAGTTTAACCTTAATAAAAGTGCAATGTTATCAAGTGCAATATTAGTATTTCAGGACATATGATATATCTAAAAGAGTTACCCTATGACATCATGATCATCTCGGATTTGCATAGATGAACGGAACTCTAGATGTAGTTCATGCAAGATTATTTTTTTCCTTTAGCTCTTAAAGAGCATGGTATCGTATAACATATTATAACTCCAGGAGTAAAGTACTGTATGGATCAGCGAATGAACCTGTAACTGCTAAAGGAGAGTTTGAAAAATAGCATTATTCGAGGTCACTTATGCTAGGAGAAGCTGACCTCTTACTTTGCCCACAATAATGTTATTAGATTTAAGTTGTTTTTATTATTTATATTTGTGGAAATAAAACATTATTTTTGTTATTATATTTCATATTATTTATATTATTACATAGTTACGCCGGGCGCCTAAGGGGTATTAGCCCAGACGAAAGCCACTGAGGGGGTTAGTGCGGTAAAAACACCACACAACTTGTCAACTCTTCTAGGGTACAGACGAAAAACAATCTACGAAAAAAAAAGGTTTCTCACGGGGTAGGCAGAACACGCAGCTTGCCGAATTAATCCATCCTCACAAATGTACTTTATCGATATTTGAACGAGGCAGTTACAAAGAGCGGAGTAAAGGATGCATAATTAACGAAGCGCAGATGATAAAACTTGAATTTGCTACTTCATTCGCTCGTTAAAGCATATGTTTATCTGCATTGCGGCGCTATAGTCAAATACATTTTTCCTTAATCGTTTATTACTTTGCTTACTTTTACTACTCTTCACACGTTTTACTATGCTTACTTTTACCGTCCTCCACACTTTCATTATTTACTTTTAATATCTTTCATCCTTTGCTATGTTTTATATCGCAAGTTAGTCAATATTAAGGTTATAATTTTGTCAGTGGTGGCGTCAGTAGAAAAAATAACTGAGCCCCAAAAATATATCTTTGCTGCCTTATTACTTTAGTGATTGCAAGCGCGAATTCTGAACAAGTGGTTCTGGGTTCGATCGTCGGTTCGTGCAATATATTACTAAATATACTATCCTGAAATTTCCTGCAGTTGAGTTGCACGGGATCTTGATTTGTGTCCGGTGTATGAAAATGCTATCTATTATAACCAGGAACGTATAATATAACTGTTAAAAAGTAGAGTGTTTCACGCCTCTGCCTGTACCTTAGAGGAGATATAAGCATGATGTTACGTTAGTTGAAAACGTTCGTCCATTTATTAAATCTAGCATCTGCGAAACAGACAACGAATCGGCGTATCGATAATAATTTCAAATCTACATTTTCATTTTACGCACTGAACCGTTTTTATGGGGCGCTAGTGTTTCGGGGCGCAACGTTGTGAGCAGTTGAAGCGGGGTTTAATAAGAGTTAATACATACGGCTTTAAGGCTTAACGAACTTTATTGTGGCACTATTACGGGAATGTGCTATGGGAATACATTTTTACATTATATGGCTTATAAATTTAACTGAACACGAGGCTGCATGAAGTAACATTACACCACTTTTATAAATGTGTGTAATTTAATAATAATAATTTAATCAATCATAAATCTTAAAGACTGCCTCATTGGTCGTGTTGGTTGCAAGCTCGATTGTCCTTTGGGAAGTCCTGGGTTCAAATCCCGGGTCAGGCACTACTGGATTTAGGTTTTTTAGTAGTGGCTCGGAGTTTGGAAATGTGCCCGGTGTATGGCTATGGGCTCGCCAGCTATCATATAGTGGGATGTAAAGTAACTGGGGAGCGGCGGGTATGTACTATATTCCTCTACCTAATTATTCGGGGATTACAAACGCGATGTTACGTTTTGTTTCATTATATTTAAGAAAATAACCTAGAACAGTGCAAATAATCTCAAACTTAATGCCAACTAAAATTTGAACAGTCCCAAATAAATATGGTTACAGCTAGTTCATAAACATTATTCCGAACTTAAACTAAATAGTAATATCGAAATGATGTATAACTGAAAAGCTTCTGAATTAAATATACACTACAGCATTATACTTCGTATAAATTAGCTTGACGGTTTAAAACGAGCAATGTAAATCGTCGTGTTCGGAATTTGTGAATGTTTTACGTAGTACTCCTAACACTAGCAGTTCGTACCGAATTAGGTCGCGGTGATGTGTCAACGGTAATTCGCGCATTCTTAATATGAAATTTTTATGGACTTTTGAAATTTTGCATGAGTTGTAAGCCTTTCGGGTATTTACATACAAACATACATACTCGTATGTCTACACCAGAACCCCTAGGGGGTAGGCAGAGAGCGAGGAGTGCCAAATATCTCTATTCTTACCTGCCTTGCATATTCATCATTCTTTGAACTCATGTACACCAGTTCTAGAGACTTCTGACTCCCCTTATTACCCAGTATCTGGCCAATTTGTGTTTTGAAGTGGAAAATGGATATTAAGTTCAACGTAACGTATAATAACTTAACATCACGCCTGTCATCCCCGAACAGGTAGGCAGAGGAATGTAAAACACTCCTAAGTTTTACCAGCTATGTTTACGTCTCACTATTGCCTATTGCGGTCCCCAGGCAGTGACGTCGCCTGGCCGGAGATCTTTCCTTTTCCTCCACAACGTAAAAGCCGAACACTCGTCGGATAATGGTTGAAAATGGAATCAGAGTCGTGCACGTGGCGGAAAAATGACGTCACAATTATTCCAAAGGTGCTTCTACCGTTTGCGTACTGCGTATCTGCGTACGATCCCCAGGTGCCCAGCGTGGGGATTATGGGCATAACCCCTCAGGGGAGGCCTGTGCCGAGCAGTGAACTGCAATGGGATAATGAAGTATCTGCGTTATCGTTACTTTTTGTTTCTTGATTATAATGTAGATAACAAACATTTCAAAGGCGGTGATTGCAAGTTGCACATTAAAACTGACAGCGACCGACATTCGCAAATTTGAGAAGCGCAAAGCATTCGTAGTCGCACCTGACAACATGCGTGTGACCAGTGTACATTGACCCGCTACGCCTCCGCCCACTGCCGTGTATCAGGCGGCAGCGGGAAACATGAAAGGCTTGTGCAGATCATGAAATTTTGGTCCGCTGGGTTCATTCGTAGAATTGGAACGTGCAACCGGATTAAAGGAATAATTTCAATGGCATCGAGCTAGAAACGCGTTAAACGGGAAAATGTTAATGAATATATCGCATGTCATTTTTCTGAATGTACATGTTTTTGACTCAGTTTGTGAAATACGAAACGCGTTCGTCACTCCGAATAAAATATCTGTATATTTGAGTGTGGATATACGAGTATATTACTATTAATTCATTCATTTTTAAGGTGACTTCGAAGAAGGGATGAATTTAGTTTGGATTGCATGACGTTGTAATAAAAAATTCTGGACATTACCTGTTTTTACAAATCCAAAACTACACGCAAAATTGTCCTAACATTACCACAATCCGAATTCGGTGCGAACAAGTTCAATTATTACTAAGGAATGGTAAGAAGTCAATATCTAATTAAGTAAATCTCCCGCGGAATTAAGCACATTAATTAGGATTACTCTAAATACTGGGAGGTTTTTTCTTCTAATCTTCTCATCCTCTTGTTCAAGATGTTTGGATACCTCATTATGATAATAACCGACTTATGCAAATGTAATATACAAAATTATATGTAACCTCCAGAGGCTTATTAGCCTCTAAACTTTAGACACATAAGCCACTCTAAGATTATCTATAAGACATGAAGTGGACATCGATGAGGTGTTTGAACGTATTTAGGTCGCGAGGTATCGATTTCACCGCCTTTTATGTGAAAACCCAGGAATTGTCTCGCCAAGAGGTTCGAGGAATTCAGACTCAATAGATTTTGATCCACAATAATTGGTTCAATATGACGGATTTAAATTATGTGTTCATTATCAGCCTAACTCCATTGCTGGACTTTGGCCTCTGGTTTTGGCCATAACCTCCACGCTGGGCGTGGGAGTTGGAGATCCCAGTAAATTATAATGTCACTTCATATACATAAAAGTAATATGAAATTGTATAACTGATGAATTGCAATATCCGGTGCCGTCATCTATATTCACGTAGTGTGACAGTAATATGACTAAATTGCAACGTCGCCCATGTTACCAGTGTTAAGTAAACAACGTAAGGAATATTACGAAGTGTTAACCGTGTGGACGTGCATGGACTCCCGCGTCATGAGATATTACCAACATACTCATTTGAGCGTCCCTTGTTGTGGGCAGTGGCAGAATATTCTATACAATGAATGACAGTTGTTGCCCAGTTGGCGCCACTAACGCTTAGATAACTATAATAATAATGTTACCTTATTTTTATAATGTCAACCAAGCTTGTTCTTGTTTCTGGGGACCAATCGGCTGGCAATTATTTCGCTCAAATGCTTAGTCTTTTAATTCAGCGGAGTAATGCTGGTGTTTTGGGAATCATGGCCTAACAATGATATTTTTGATGAAGTTTATGCTTATGCCGTTTAAAAGAATGAAATAAGAACCTGTAATTTTTTTTTTAAATTATCTTTCCTTTATTTATATTTTACTAGTTTAAGTGTTTATATGTTATTGCTTTTGTTTTTTATTATTTCACTGTAAACCGTGAATAAAGAATGTTATTATTATTATTATAATGACTTTAAAAAAATTTCTCGAAAATATTATGCAAAAATAAAATTTGATTTACTTTGAGCATCTTAAACTTTGGCATATTAATCTGGAAAAGTCAATTTTAAAGGTCGTTTATTTTTATATTTACGCTGAGACCGCTATACCTACCGTGCACCGCGATGGGGATTATAAATTGCAAATTAAATTAAAGTTTCTCAATTTCTCTTGATGTTTTTTGTTCAGCGAAGAAACTCATAGCTAGGGAATATGTATTTGTGAAGTATGAGGCCAATGTCACTGTCATTGTTAGTGTTCGCATTTAATGAGATCATTAGAATATTTAAATAACAGAACTGAAGGAATATAATATTAGTAAACGTGCAGTTAGTATCGGATGAGAATAGATTTTCAGGATCGAATCAACTTGAAATAACGAAAAAATTTGGTAAATCTCTGTCAATATACATATATAAACAATTAAACCTTCCATTGAATGCGTTCCCTAGATTAGAATCTACGAATTCTAACTCTTTGAATTTAAAATGTTAGTTCTATGAGGCAAAATGATTCAGAAGCAAAATGTTTGCGAATACAAAAAAAATTGTATTCAAGGCTATAATTAAATACAGTTCTAAAATCGCAGGCCACCCTCCTGATATTATTATGCGGTATTTTCTTTTTTATTACAATCTAAGTACGAGAATCGTGTCTTTGCGATTTCAATTTTATCTCTATTGTATAAAACACTATATAATTACCAAATTAACGATAACCGTATAGGGGATTGTTGCTAGAAAGTATTTTGCTTTTACTTTTATGTATTCCTTAAAAAAATTCAAAACATTACATTAAACATAATCAGGTTAATTGTCCTCCCATTAAAAATAACTGCAAAGTACTTTAATTCAGCTGAACAAAACACGGAACCTCGTTGACTGCCTCGTTGGTCGTGTTTGTTGCAAGTGCGACTGCCGAACGGGAGGTCCTGGGTTCGATTCCCAGGTCGG
>DWFO01000364.1:0-21389 GCA_018246595.1 Mimoniades nurscia nurscia
ACGAACTCCATTTTTAGGTCCCGATGGATATCGTCATTTCGCACGTACCAGGGCGCATTTACAATGTCCCTAAGTACCTTGTTCTGGAACCTTTGTATTATTTGTATGTTGCTCTTTTTGGCACAGCCCCATACCTAGCTGTATACCATAGGTCCAAACTGGCATCAGGACTTGCTTGTACAGTAACAGTTTGTTGTATATATATAATTGTGAAGATCTATCTAAGAGCCAGTGCATACTCTTATAACGTAGACCTAATTCTTCTCGTTTCTTCTTGATGTGAGACTTCCAGCACAATGAATATGTAAATATAATTTGACAAAACGTGATGTCACGCTTGTTATTCTCGAAGTAGTTGACAGAAGAGTGTACTATACTCTCAGAAGTATATAAATATACACGATATATGAAAAGAACAAGAAGATATTTTGTCTATACTTCTTACCTACTAATGTTGTTCGGTCATACAAAAATGTAATAGGCGATTCACATTACTCCGGGCCGGATGTATCGAATGCGTTCGTAAAGACTCAATCATCTATTTTTGAATAATATTGTAATGGAAGTATTTTAAATTGGTTTTTCGTAATGCACTTTGTATTCTACTCTCATTGACGCAGTCGCTCAAGAGATGGTGTGTTAATATATGTAAAGTTTACTTCTTCTTTTTTGTAGAATTGTACGATTTGTGAAACAATTGTTTAATTATATACAGCATTTCTCACAAAATATCAAAAAAAATATAATTATAAAAATATAGAAAAACAACGAATATTTTCTTATTAATTAATTAATTTAATATACAAGAACGTTAAAAATGTACACAAATGATTTGAATTATTAAGGCGGTATCATGAATATACTTCGAAGGAGAACATATTAAACATTTATCTTATTTTATTGTATATAACTGATCATCTCACAAAAAATAAGGTAGAATACCGCCTCTCCACATATTTCTATCGGAAACCATTTGTAATTCAAATACATTATTTTTCTTTTTTGCCTCTTCACAGTTATAAATAAAGCACCTTTTATCATCACACTTTAGTTGTAACTCATCCGAGGCCAACTTCGAATAAATCAGGTAGTAATTAATATTAACTGCACTAACTAATATTTCCTGAAATCTCATTTTTCCTTTAGTGGTATAACCTTCTATTAACAATTTATTTAACAATTCTCTTCCATTTACCTCTGCCTTCAACTCTCCAAGAAGTTACTCTGTTCGTACGACCGAGATCTTTTTGGACTCAGCCTCTCCATCGTACTATAATATAAGTTAGATATAAAAGATTTATGAATATTATTGATACACCTTTCTCTATATTACTTATTCGAGATCGATCGCAAATGCCTACGAGTTGCAGTAGTCACTCGCGACTGCCCTCTTCATATAAAACAGAAATGGAAAAGGTGTAATCCGGCACTTCTCAAAGTCCGTTGTAGTGTGCGTCGCACATTACGCTCCTAACGGCGAATGTGCCCACAGAACATTCCGGCTGCATTCTTACGATGCCTGTATTAATTAATTGGAATTCGAGCCAACATTTCTTATCTCGCCCAACTATTACTGCGGAACTAATTATTGGAATGAATTGGAAAAGCGATTATTGGAAGAGTTTTATTGATGTTTTATTGTGAACACATTTTTGTGATGGAGAAATAGGAACGGGTAAAGCTGGGACCGCACTTCGCTGAGATCCTACGAGACGGGATCCTCTAGACCCGTTTGAAATTAGCTGATCGGCTTGATGATCCAGTGGTTAGTGACCTTGACTACTGAGCCAGGGATTGAAGGTTCGGTTCTTAACCAAGACAACAATTTGTGTGGTCAGTAAAAAAAAGCTATATGTATGTTTACCCACTCTTTATGTCTTTAGATGATTATGTAACTAATTGACACAAACATTCCTATTGCGAATCTTATTCAAAGGTTTCAGTGCCAAGGGCAGTCAAGACCACCTATGGGTGCTGTATATCCCTTTGATACTCTCTTCATATAAATAAAATAAAACTCTACATGTGAGTATGAAGAAGGTTGAATATAGCAGACGTGTGGCTGCTCTGTTAGGATAGAGATTGGCACCCGCTGTTCTCTACCTACCCTCTAAGGCATCCGGCGTGATGATGTAATAACAACATTAATTCATATTGAAAAGGCCTACATTTGTACCAATAGAACGTAGCATTCGTTCAACAAAGTATTCGAGTAGCTATATTCGGACACGTTTACCAACATTTTATTGGTAGTGAAGTGAATAGTTAAAATATCTATTTTAATTAGGAGTATCAATAAAATGCGCTTAGAAAGTTGTCAGCGGCTGAATAGCGATAAATACTTTTAGGATGAAACATCACTGCTTGTAAAAGCGGTGGAAAACACCGTAAGGACAGTAACATACATACGTATCTTCACGCCCAGTTCTGTGCCGGGGTAGGCAGAGAGAACCGAGTGCTAAATACGTATATCTATCTTTACATACCTGTCACATTTCTTCAACATTCTCAAAAAAAAAAAATATTAATCTACATCCCTCTGAGCTATGTACGGGTGAAGCCTCTTGGTTCACGATTCGTCCAGCGTTGACTGAGGCATTTATAGTTCGTCATCTTGAGAGAAGGTCCACGCTCTAATGCGAAACGATGAAAGGGTTGATGGAGGTGATCGCTAATGATCTGTGCTCTCTACCTACACCGTTACACACTTGGCCTGGTGATGTATATTAATATCGGTGACGGTATACATGAAGCAAAAATGTATAAAATAATTAAGTGTACGTACATAGATTTCTGACTTTAATAAAATGCGTACAGAAGTTTATCAGAATGTATATTTCGTATGTTATTTATATGTTACGTTATATTTTATAATCAATGCTAAGTCACTTGAAGATGCTGGCACTAAAAGTTTTCAGGAGCAGCGATGTATCTGCTATTACCTAAAATATATCTTAATTTTTATTTGAGGTCAAGTGCTGATGTCAGATGTCCTAACGATTTAACACAGAAGGGAATGTGTGATAATTTTTCATATAACATTTGAAATAAACTTGAAAACTAAGCATTTCAATAACTACTTAGAAATGTTCAAGTGAATGTCAGAAATATTGGAAATATTCATGCAACACAGTGGGTACAACGTTTATTCACGTTTTAGAACACAATAATGCAATTTGTAGTATTTAATTGAAAAAAAGAATTTTAATTTAATATTTTTGTATCAATAAATAGATAATTTAATTGATAAGAAAATAAAAAATGTACGTAAAAGACACACAAACACACGCACACAGATACAATAAATATAAAAAAGGCATACCATATGAACCAGAACCAGACCTTAAAAATATCTGCAGAAATAAAAATATTATGAAGTGAATAAAGAAAGTAGTAACCTTTTTAATGCGCTACATTGTCATTCAAATACATCTGTCGTAAAAGGAACATACCAATAACAATTGTATTGTATTTAACGTGGTGCATTTTCATTCCAATGATGTCTGTTGAAAAAGGAACATTCTAAAAATATTTGTATTGTATTGTTGAACCGCTTAACTCAATACAAAAGTGTATAATTCCCTTGCAGGTTATAATTGCGACTATATATCGTGCTAACGCCGATGATTTCAAACATTCGCCGTGTCCCAGAAACGCGCGCCCACAGACTACGTACATTTCTTTCTATACCACACTATACCTAGCTAAAATTCATAGAGAAATAAGTATAAGAACTACCATCTAAAAAACTACGCGGCTGTCCGTCTTAAGCGCCAGCGCTGTCGCTATTACATTTCCAACCTTAAGCCTATGCCATAAAATTCTATTTACAGCAACACACAAATGGATATAGGATTTATTAAATGTGAAAACGAACGCGGCAGTGCAGGCCATTGCACGATGCATACAGGAATAGTGAAGTGAATTGCATTCGAATAGTGCAGCGCCGTTTTTCTTTACTGTTACTGTTATTATGTTTCGCATCTGTTACTATTTTCGATTACAAAAAAAATACAAACTATTGTAGGGATATTTTACTCCTCCATGTCATTAAACGTAAAATAAAAAAAAGCCTTAATAATTTATTATAATCGTCTTTATATATGTAAAATTTCTTTCTTTTAAAGGAGCAACCTGTGACTTACTATGTCGGTTTTCTATTCATAACGTTAGAAATTCGAATTCCTTGATATTCGAATTTTAAATATTTATAACGATTGAATAAAACAAGCATCTGCTTTCCCTTTTTGTTCTAACTTTAACAATAATATAAGCTTAGCGCTTTTAAGATACGATTTTTGCGTAAGGAATGATATTAATCAAGATTATTAGATGTCGCTCGTTGTTAGCGTTATCGTTTTTCGCTGCAAATAGCAGGCGTAAAATAACAGTCGCCAGCGCACGCTACGTCGCTCAATATAGGCTAAAACATATTATTATATGCAAGGCGTTTCTTGTACTACGCGAAAAATAGGGTTGGCTGCTTCGTGTTAGATTTAAATACAGTTATATAATTCAATTACGCTATTAATTACGTTAGGATTATAATGTCATTCAATTATAATATCTTTAAATATTTTTGATTAGATTTAGCGCTACAATTATGCAGATAATTATGTAATAAATTTTTATTGACGATTTTTAATCTTTTATAGTTTTTTTGTGGAATTTTGTAGAGGAAATTTAATATTCTGAAATTAAAGACTTGCACTTATGATCTTCGCACAAAGCGCAAACGTGTGTGAATATTTTTAGTGTTTAAACATTAATTGTGATATTTAAAAAATCATACGCAATGCTAAATTACGTATCTATAGTTAAAAATGTATTTTAGAAGCAAGCAGAAAAACGCATTATATTTAAATACAAATGTTAGTACGAAATAGTGAAGTGAGAATTACATGTGTTTTTATGTGTATAAAGAATAGTCTTGTTGTTTAATTTTAACTGCAATAAATTATGATCCAAATAAAACACTGGTCTTATATAATTTATGACGGTATTATGGATTATAATATGCGATTTAAAACGTTGCTCACAAAGTTAAAAAAACCTGAATTGTGCGTTTTATTTTCATTGGATCCTTACATTAAGATCACGTAGGTATGGAATATATTTCATGTAATTTGAAACATTAGTTAATAATTATAATAAATAATGAAACATAATTAAAGATAAAATTTATGAGAATAGACTTCTCTTGTTTTATATAAGCACGATAAAGTAATGTTATTACAACAGATATAATAGCGCTAGGCTTAGCTTTTGTCTAGCTGACGCAGCCCTATGCCCCGCAGGCAAATATGAACGAATGTAAGTTGACTTAGAATAAGTATGTTCAGCAATCCAGACTCGGGCAGTGTTAGATCATAATGTGTTGAAAGTGCATGTGCGCTGCGCCGGAAAACAATGAAAATACCGCGCTTTTTGAAAATACACCTTTAAAATTATACGGCAGTATTACTTCGGTACACTCTCTTAGTACTGTAGTAACATTCAATTGGCCAAAGCTAATCGCGAGTTCGGGCGACGTGGCTTCCAAATTCAAAAATGTGACTTTTAATATTTTTTTTATTTCACACAGACTATTTATAGACTGCCGCCATTTATTGCCAGTAATACAAGTGTTAAATTTATAGATTAGAACCGTAAACGTTTAATTTTAAATGTTTTCATTCAAACGCAAGCGGTCCGTGAAATTGGAAAAAATGTAATGACAAGTTACGCAAGAGGAAATATAAATAAAAAAACAGTGCGTAATTTGGCGATAACGATTTTGGCGCGAGTTTCTCGGACGCGCCGATAACAGTTCGGTTACGAAACTAAAAAAAATTGAGGATGCGCGCGAAGTCAGCCAGTTCGTTTTCTTATGTGTGACAGATAAAATTTGGACTTATTGTGAGTGCTGGATAAACAAAACGTAAAAGGTCAGTGTGTCCGTTTAATATTTTATTTAACATTTACGTTGTCGTACCCCATTTTTTTATTTAAAATAAAATCCAAATGTAACGTTTTTGCCATTATATTGCAACTTTCTGTTTAAAGACATTGCAGTAAAATACTTTAATGCTTGCGAAGTGACTTTTTAGGAAGAGAAAATAAAAACTTTATATGGTATGTAAGTACTGCTACGTGTGATTTTATTGGTTTTTAATTAAAATTTAAGGAGTAAACTTATAGATAAATGAGATGTAAACTGTAAATGGAATACTTTGGAAAATAAAGCGTCAGCATATTCCGGTTGTTGGAAACTGCTTTTTTTTCGGAAAAATCTGTATTATTCTTTTTTTAATATTTGAAATTGAGAATGGCTTTAGGGGTACATAGAAATAATGATTTAAATTATTAATTATTACCTATATTAAAACAGAAAGTAAAGTAATATGCGATATCGACGTTGGGGTTCCCCTCATTAAAATGTTATACAATCTTCATAGATTGTTCTATTTTATTCTTTTCAACGGCTTTATTGTCAACTGTCATTTATTTTTAAATAAAACAATATGGTTTTATGTTTAAATTAGCAACAAATATATAAAAAGGCATATAATGGTAGAAAATATTAAATATAAAATAAATGCTGAAGCTAATAAAATACTGATAATGTCGTTCTTAATAGATAAATGGTCATTTTTAAATTATTACAAAATGTTAGATATAAATTAAAAACAGAATTAACATCCATAGACAATAGAATGACGGTAAACAAAACATGACCATATGTTTCTTGATGATGGCGGCTCATTTTTGTACAGTGGTATGGTAATGCTTATAAAATATTATATCGTTGTGATAATTTATTTAATTTGAATTATTACAATAGATACAGTAGTATAGTACAGAAAAGTAATTATAATGAAAAAAATTACACATGAGTGAGAAGAAAAATTTCCTGAATTTAGTACATACATAAGTCGCGTCAGACGACTAATGCTATGTACCTACATGATTTACACTACCCCCAAAAGGACACTTGATCTTAAACGTAATATTAGAATATTATTGGTCTTTAGGGATGAAGAATTATAAGATTGTGTTAAAATTGTTAAAACATTGCCGATAACAATTAAAATACTTATTGCTTGCTGGGAGATTTTTCTTTCGACTTTTTCTCTCCATCTACTCCATTTGTCGCTATGGGGTATACCTATGAAAAACAATATTTGGTAGGTATGTAAATTATTTTCAGTTTCAGCATCTGTATATACGACACAGTATAGTAAAAGTAATTGTATTGAAATTTTATTTGAAATCATTTCGTGTTATGTTTTTACGTTTTTCATTTTGGCACGTGAAGTTTGTGAGGATAGAGAATGATAATTAGCACTCGTTTGTTCTCTGCCTAATCCGTAAAGGAACTGACGTAGTGGTATAAGAATATTAGTATTTTAGTCATGTTTAATGTTGTGTTAATTCTATTTTAAATACATGGATATGAGAATAGATTGTTGTAAAGTTACAACTGATACTTAATCGTCGCTTTAATAAATAATTACAATGTAGTTTAAAGAAATTGGAGTTGTTACTTGCAACTGCTGCCGCCTTCTCCGTCCTTCTTTCTGATTCTACTTCGTTTTTCTTCCTTTGCTGCTATTTTCGCATCAACAAAAATGAAGAAGATACTCAAAAATTGGCGTTTATTACACACTTAGCCAACGTGGTAGACTATTAACTAACAGCGAAACAATATTGGGGTCAATAATTGTTCAATAATTCTATAAGAAAATTTACTACAAAATAGATGTGTTTGAAATTATATTCTTAATTTATGTAAAATGGATATGTTCAATTATTATTACTACACCCTTGAGCGTCATCGCTTACGGGGTAGGCAGGGAGCGACAAGTGCGTGATATTTTCATCTTTACTGTCCTAACGAACGTCTTTTACGTTATCAACCTTTGGAGATCCACAGCTGATCATAGGCCTCTCCTAATCGGCGACACGCCTCCCGGTCCTGAACCTTCCGAATCTACCAACAGCCCGCTGACTTCAGGTCGTCAGGCCACCTGCTAGGAGGGCAAATGCAAATAGGCAAATTAGTAAATAAATATTTAAATCAGATTTCGGTACATTCATAGATTGTCAGTACCAAGAAATTCTGTTGTTCTTGTTTGGTCATATGCTCTCACACTCTCAAAATGCCATTGCCTCTGTTATGTAAGAGATTTCGTAAAGAAGCCTCTTTTATGCGTATAAAACCATAACATCCATAAATATCTTCACGCCAGGTCCTTTAGGGGATAGACATAACCATAACATTCATATTGTATATTTAACGTCCATCAAATAGGCGTAGACAGAGAGAGGATTTCCACCAAACACGGTCTTGATCATTTTCTTAAGATGCGTTCACTACCATCACGGATATTACACGTTCCCATCTACGAAGCATAATGTAAGAAATGCGTTATAAAATAAAAAATGTTTTCATTGTATAATAAATATTACCTTAGAGATAATCTTACCAGTCAATTAGCGAAGTGATTCACGTTATGGACACAACTACGTAGTAGATAGTGTACGGTCATAAGTTTTTACTATTTTTATCCTAGTGTTCGTATAGTTGATTAAGTTGAAAACTTGATCAGTTGATAATCTATAAAATCAAGCCGGTGATCACTGGAACTTCCTATCCTATCTTCGTGTACCACAATTTTTGAATCATTTTTGTTTTATGTTGCAAAAACACCTCGGTGAAATGTTTAAAACGAATGAAACGATGAAGAAAAATGTGTTTTCTATGAAGCATTATCGGGGTAAAAACAAATATTTTCTGTGAATGTAATCGATAAGATACGTAATTTTGAAGTTAATAAAAAACATACCTTTCGCCAACCATATATTCTGTATAAATTAGATTAAATTGTTGGCGTTCGACCAAGATTTCAGTGTCTAACTTTTGAATTGGATTATTAAAACCGTTCGGTTAAAAACGTTTGTTCATTTTATGTTTGAGATTTCTGAAAATCTACCTACCCGAATTGATTGAAATTTACACCATTTCTAAGTGAAACAGAATCGTATAGAATATCGCAAATTGCGTTCCGATCGGTTAATCCATTCAATAATTATTAATGGTTTACATCCATACACACATGAAAACATACATCGACATTATTGCAAATAAACTTAATAAATAGATCTCTAGGATCTCGAAATGTAGAGTTCTGGTGAAAATCCTCCTCCGTAAACCCAGCTCCTCTAATTTGGAGGAAAGGCAACAACTTTCAAATTTTCATATCAGGATATGAATATTTCAGAATTCTTTTTAAACAATTTAATGGAATATGAAGAGAGTGATAAAAGTGGAAGAATCACATCAGGTCCGCAAGGATAGCTATTTGACACTCGCTGTTCACTACCAATCCCATAAAGGACTTGGTGTACAATAATAATAATGATATTTATATTAACAAAATATATTGGGTATAATTAAATTGATTTCTTAAATTCAATTCCTGTATGGTAAAAGATCATCAGGAATACGTTACAGGTTTATATCTCCGTACTGTATTAAGAACGGGCACATCAAATGTCGTCCGTCTCGTCCGATTACTCTATCTAGGAGACAGTTACACGCAGTATGAACAGCTGGCCTCGTAAAAATATTGATTGGAAATATCCCCGGCTAGTTCTCTCTGTATTTACATTGCAAGCACTGAATCGCAGAAGCATTTTCACACTGCAGCAACGGGTAACGTTTAGTTTTTTTTTTCAAATTTAAATTATATGGATTGTTGAGTTTTTTTATTGATGTATTTTTTAATGAACATGTTTTAAACGATATAATTTTCGTATGAGTGTGCTGTTATAATTTAATGATATTTTTATCGGAAACCTCCCTGTTTACCTGCTTAATGATTCAAGAAACAATTGAGTCTATAGGTGTTATCGGTTGAAACTTAGTCGGCAATCTTAAAGCTTAAGAAAATCTAAGTATGAAAAAAACATTTTTAGGGTCTTAAGCATGTATCGTTTGCTCTCTATGACAGAAACTTGAATTTAACACGTTTAGTTAGAATAAATATAAAACTTCGTTAGTCATTGTAACGCGGAACTTCGTTACTGGTAGAGTAATAGGTAGAGTAATAGACTGTTATAGGAGTTTATAGGAACGAGTATGTAGAGACGAAGTGGTTAAAAAAATCTTTAGGTGTAAAGATAATGTAATTGGATGTGTGTCCTTCACATTACGTAATGCAGTGTTAAAGGCGACACGTCGTTTGGGGGACGGGCTCGACCTGTTCCATGTTCCCATTGCTATATTGTGATAAATAATGAATTGTTGATTACACCAGAGCAATAAAAATATTTATATAAAAATACATTTCAATTACACGCTCGTTTATATGAATAAGGGTGGTCTTTCCGTAATGCCTACGCTGGGGCTGCGCATCGAGGATCGCAAAGTAATGGAAAAAGCTTCCAGCATTTAGAGTACGGATTACTGTATTGTCACCTGCATACTTCGTATTTGCACTCTTGTAGTTGAGTTACGAGGTATTGTAAGAGGTAAGAAATGCAGACTTTAAAAATTCCACCAGCACTGTTAACGTAATTATGACTTAGAAATTTTTGAAGCGTCGTAGCTACGGACAATTTTGGTGTTATTCAGCATATATTTTAATCAACATTTACTAATACAAAATAAAAGTCTTTTTGTTAATTTATCCTTAATTATAACACTTATTTTATTATGAATTGGAAAACGAGTGATTCAATCTTAATGTTTCATAATAATATTATAAATGTATCGTCGACCACACACAGCTACGGCACGTCAAGCGTCTGCGAACAATGGACACGCGCCGACGGATCAGCTAGCGTAGTTTATACGTGAATTTGCATACATTTCAATAGAACCAGCTGAGAACGCTTAGTTGGAAAAATGTTGTAATTCTACCGGGAATCGAACCGAGATTTCTCGATAAAAATGGTCCGGTTTTAGCTCGGAGTTGTGATGAAAGAGGGTCTGAGTATGAACATGCAGCTCTTGCTTCGATGCCGCTCAAGTTTATGTGAAAGTATCCATAAAGTTATCATAGGACTGACTATCGTATGAGCGGTGTAAAAGTCACTCTCCATAATAATAATATTAATGTCTTAGGTATACTTACGTGAGGCAGTTAGAATTCTAAGTATTAGAGGCTATACTATATACTCGTATGTTAGACCGACAGCTGATAAACTATGAAAGCGTATAATCAAAATTCGAAATACATACCTAATGTAAAATATATTTATACATACAAACACAATACATGTTCGTCAAATATTGGGTGGGAATCGATCCCATGACAGACATTTACCACACAGGGTCAGTACCCACTGAACGAACGAATCAGTCTGAGAATTGAAATAAATGTGAGACAAAGAGAAGGAAATTGTAATTAACACATTAAAAAAAATTAATTCTTTTGTTACTGATATAACTCGTCTATAATGAGGTATATGTTTATAAATCTGTTCATAAACCTGTTAAATAATCATAAATTACAACTTAATATTGACTCAAAATTGCCTTGACTATTTAAAATATACATATTATCTTATTCATAATTGCTTTGTGTGTATAAATCAATTACAAATAAATACACCAGAAGGCAACCCAAGTAAACTTAGAACTGTATTCTAGAATAAAGATACGGAAGGAAATTATCTCATGTTGCATGATTACTTAATGTGTTAGAAAATTTAAAACAAGTGTCCATATAAGGCTTAATTATTCTTAAGATCCTGCTCATAATCTAGATCAAAATAACCTGGCTGCGCCATTTTTCCGAGATAATGCTTATGTTGTAATATAAACGTGAAACGATAGGCGAGTGGGGCGACAAAACTTAAGTCATTGTTTTAGTCTGAAGCTTTAATATACATATAATATTTAAAAATGAAATATTTATTATAATTTGTTAACTACGTAATTTAATACTTAACATTGGAAGTCAATAGAAGTCGATGCAAAAAATTCTCGTCTCGTCTAGGTCAAGAGTTATCAGGATGATTTGATGTGCAAAGTGTCCTGCGTCTAATTCTTAGCTAGATAAATAACTAACTGTAGAACCAATGTTGTGTCTCTACTCTGAACATTTTGTTTTATTGGTAGTTAGGTAGAGTTTTTGTATATTAAATTTTAACTGTATTGTTAGCTCACGAAAAATGATTGATGCCCTAACCTCGCGATTTTTAAAATAAAGATCCATAAAAAAAGAGGCATTAAAATTTCAGTTACGTAATGATTTTTTTATTCGTGTATGTCTATTTGTGTGTGTGTGCGCGCGCGCGCGCTTGTGTGTGTGTGTGTGTGTTTTGCAAGTGCCCATAGCAATAACAGCACAGGCTTTCTTAGTGCTAGTTCTCTTTCACTTCTTGTCTGTTTCTTTATAATTATATCTATTGATTTCTCTGTCTGTCATTATTTTATGTTTCCCAACTTTTCCGAACAGCTGTAAGATTCATTAGGCAATGATTTCGTTTATCGCTTTACGCTGCATGTGAAACCATTTGGGTCCAGATCCGAGATAAAACATTCTAACAGTACTATGCAAAACCGTTTGTGAGGTTTTAACCAATGTTCAGATTGATAGATATTCAGTTTAATTGAAGGGTTGGTAATTGCTGCAGGAATCGTTCAGTTAAAAGTTTAATTTAAGTGTTTCTGTACAGACAGAAGGAGATTGGGAATTGATACGATCTGTAATGCACAATATGAAGTTGTTAGGACTCTTTGAAGAATTGCCAGTATTTTTTCCGTTAAGCAGCCGTGGATGATGAGCTTGTAATATGTGCCGAGATGTTGGTGAGCGTGGCATAGCATGATTTTAACCCCTTTTCATGATAAATATACAATGACGTTGTATCAAACATAAAATATAAGGGTAGCGATGCATTCGCGACTAATGTAAAGTGTCTAAGAGATTGAAATATTAATATTTATAATTTAAAATAAACATACGGTGCCCGTAACTAAAAAACACTAATAATAAGCTGACATGACGGAAGTAGGTAGGTCCTGTCTGAATGATATTCTTGTTACGAGTTATTTGCGAATACCCTCCAATCACATTAATACGATCAAACGCAACCCAGTTAGTATAAATAATGCAGTTCCATAGAAACTGCGAGCCGAAAGATTTCTTTGTGTAAACATGCACGGTGCACACACAGATGTTCTGTGCATCACATAAAACAGTGTTGGCCGGCGTGCCAAAAAACACAAAGGAGTGTGATCGGATCGAACGGTTTTGGTACTTGCAAGTTTACGCTCAGTGGCGTTGCCGTGAAGCTGTGTACAGCGATGTTGTAAGTTCACGAAAATTAGTCCAAGGATACAAAACAGACAATTTTCAAACAGAGAAATTTCAAAGCATATAAAATTTCAAATTAAAATCGATGTGTTAAATCCTCATCGTTTTTTTGCTGCTAAACAGCGGTTCTCATAATATACTTCAATTTAAATGATATAACAAGTCTCTGACGTCAGTCATTTTGTAGGTAGAATATCTTGTTTTACAACGTGGAGCTAAGGAATGATTATCACTTATGGGCTGCACAGACCACTCGATCTATGTTATAAAAAAAATGTTTTTCTGAATTAATAATAATTTATTGACAACTTGTCCTACTTAGTCATTGAGTAATTTGACGGTGCTTATAAAATTAATTGTTACATTTATACATACATCGGAATATTCTAATAAGGCCCTGGAAATGCTAATGTCGTAGAAACATGCGATTGCGTTTGATAAATGCGATTATGCATTATTTAAATAGCTACTTGCATTGAATAACTATCTTGGAACTTGTGTATATTGTTTTTGAATTGGAAACCGAAAATTGACGACGAAAAATAAATACCGAATATGTTTGATCATAGTGTTAATACAAAGTTATAGTGAGGACTCAGATAGCGGAGCATTACAGTCAGAACTCAGATAAATATCAGATTTTAGTCAGCACTCTGGCGAAAGGACAGTTCAGTCAGGGCTAAAGGGCCTTACTCTCCTATTGTTGATTATGTTGCTATGCTTTAGTTTGGATATTGTTATAGACAGACAGATTCCAATTCTATTTGAGATGGCACAGAGATTTTTTAATATTCGCCTCATGACATTACGTCTGATGTTGCATTAGCCTCAGCGTGCGTAAATGAAAATATACAAGTAAATGGAAAATATTGGTGTGATAGTTGTTGTAAGATATATAATTATCATTAAGATAAATTTATGCGACGATTTGAGCAAAAGTCAGACAATGTAGTGAACCATTGTTCACATATATACGTGAATTGAATGCAAGGCAAAGTGATAATTATGTCGATATGTCAATTAAATTTGATTAGCCTGTCATTCTAAACAGAGTGGCCTTTTTAATATAAATAATTCTAACTATTTACTCGATTTCTATAGTTTCTAAGAATGAATAAAGTTTGCTAAGCTCCTAAAAGAAAGGTATTAGTATGTATTACGAGATTACCATACACTTTGAATACAAATCAGTGGTTGGAATATTTATGAATGACTGTGAATGTTTAGAAATTCACTTTAAGAATTATTTACTCACTATCCGAATTAACTCTTGAGTTCTGAGTCACTTTACGGTGAAAATGATGATAACAGTAAGAGGTTGTTGAGTACTGCATTAGGAGAGTTTCTTTTTAAAACTCTTTAATACTAACGATGCCTTAAGTAATATTATTATTCATATAATTACAAATATTTTTCTTTACTCCCATCTTCAACAACAGCTTCCGCTCCGGCCTTGTTCAATTGCAGTGAGCTCTTGAAGACGTATATGGATTCGGTCCAAAATTAGTTTAGCTCCGAACAATGTTTGTTAAATTTAATGTTAATTGTCTGTCGTCAAGTGGATAGAATAATGAAGTTTTCTATGGGCACAATTATATCAGAGATGCATAATACTATTTCCAATCAACAATCTAACTCAAAACCAATTAGATGCTAGTGACAAGTTCAGTTCCCAATGGGTCGAGTTGCCGAAAGTGTCAAAATCTATAAGCCGCGGTATCGAAGGGATAAAAACCGGCAAATGCAAAAATAGATCGACGAAAAATCAACATACCTATAATATGTCTGAACTTTTGTGCCAATATGTTACGCGACGTACACGAGCGTGCTTCTTGAGTGTTGACTAACGCATTTTATATCTATGTATGTGACTAATTGGTCAAAATGTTGGAAATTAGGTTTTTAATTAGGTGAACAGTTCGGTGACACAGGTTATTTACGTGTTCTAGCCCATAGCACTATTAACTATTTCACAGCTGCCATCGGTATACCTACAGACAAAAAATTACAAGGAAATATTTCATATCATTATTTTGATCGGTCGGTAATCGATTCCACCCGGAATCGATCTTCTGTCTTACACATACCCATGTGTAAGACAGAAGATCATATTGGCTGAAGTACTCAACAAATCAATAAATATGGTATCTATAAAATGTATATAGGAATACGTATCAATATGACAACACATTGTATTCATAGGTATGCGTAGATGATCACGTTATCAACGCTCCGCCAGAAAATTACTGACAATGTTACCAATAGAATTTGTTTAAGTATTACATGCGCTCCTCACTCCTAAAATATTGAATATATGACTATTGTATTATGTGATATAATCGTCACGCCACGTCCGTCACAGGCTAGGCACAGAGCCCTGAGCGCCAAATTTCTCGATCTTCAGAGACTTAACGTTACTCTTCCGAATTTATCACAGTCTTGATACGAGTACATGCACCCCGATATCGAAGACTTCTAACTGCCCCATCAACCAGTATCTGTTATATTTGATCAAGATATAAAAATTATGTACATATATATTTTATTTATAAGTTTATATTATATGTATGTATATTGATATTTTTACTACTAAACTAAAACTTCGATGTATAAATGAGGTAAAGTTTATTTGTAATGTGGATTTGACTGGGACATTAATAACGTATTATGAGAACATAAGCTGTGCGAAGTCGTTTGCAAAAGGTTGTTATTTTATCGACTAGATTGTAACGCTTTTTGTAGTATTGATTCGGTGCTTTATGTAGTTTAAATTAATATTATAGATTAATAATTGCATGTATACACCAGTAATGACTGTATTGCAGCAGCGCAATGGAAGTGTTTGCAAACATACATTCCTACGGGAGTCAGGTGTGTAGCTAGTTTAGGTGTTAGACCAATGAAATCCGCTTGAATGTATGTTGATTAAAATTGCATTGATTTTTACCACAGTAAACAAGTATCTAATCGTTACCACTATTGCCATTTCAATCCTTAGATGTCTACTATTGTTCCTGGACCCAGTTTTTCTCTACGGAATTACTCTAGTTATTCTTGTACATACCTACATTGTTAAAGGTATACTTATGTTATTATACATTTCTATATTATACCGGGTACTATTGGAATTTTCTAACAATAATGTGAAGTTTATAGTAGTGGCTCAGAGTCTGTATTTGGGACCGCTGTATAGCAATCCCACCTACATATTCCGTGGTGGGAGCTAAACGTAACTGGTGAAACGTAGGAGTGTAATACACTACTTTGCCTACATTTTCGGGGGTTACAAGCCTGATGTTACATATATGGTACCTATTGTTATTATTTAATGTACACTTAGTATATTATATAGTAATGATATACATATTATATTACATAGTAAAATGCGCACGAGCCGATTTATATATTCTTTTTATAATTAAAAGTTCGTATCTCGCCAAGTGCAGTGGGTGCATTACAAAAATACCCACAAAATTCAAGGTTGCATCGGCGAAAATAACGCAACTCCGCTCTGCGTCTGTTCAATGCATCTTTCGAGCGGGATTTTTATGATGCACTAGTCGATGCATTCGGATTCGTTTAACTTCGAGTCTTCAGACGTACTCCGAGTAAGTACAGCAGCGACCTCTATTTTGAAAATACTCACTGAAATGAAAACACTCACATTTGAAAGCAATAATTTAATCATATTTCTGTTTAACCCAATTTATAGTTTCTTGGGTTATCTATCCTCGCCAATCATTTATTTTGTATTATAATGATGAATATTATATTGATATCAATCTAAACTTTTTAAATTAACCAGACCCATTGTAGCATAGTCAAAAGAGCTCTCATATTATTTTACAAATTATCTACTAATCCACATACAATTATTTTTCTGCATTTTTGCTCTAATATATTGTACCAAAATGTATCGCTAATTGCCGAAAACTCTGATAATATCACGATAAAATTAAATTAAACCTTACCGTCTTTGTTATTGCATCGTAAAGCTGCAAAAAAAAACTATGTAAACTAAATTCGAACAATGTGTACCTACTATTCTATATGGATGAGCATCATCTAAAACATTTTTACACTTGGCCGCCATGTTTTTTTCTATCCGCCATATTTCTAATGCCAAACCACGCCTAGACGAGTAAATAAAATTCTAAAATAGCACGAGCTTCCTGCGATTCGGGCTCTAAATTTAAATTTAAAAATGGCGGGCGTTCCATCCGGCCGGCGGCGCGGGCGCAAATTTGTGCATAAAACTGCATCGCGCGCATTAACCGATCTAAACATCAAAAATAGAATTCGCTAGCTTTCGGCGTAGTTCACACGAGCGCTCCGTGATCTCACAACGTCATTTTTTTTAAATATATCGTTCGATGTTTCGGTGTGGTCATAAATTGATAGCGGCAAGTTTTTCAAGTTGAATAATCTTGTCATAACCAGTTTTATTAATGTAGGTACTAGTTGTTTCTCACAGCATTGTTCGTTAGAATAGAAATTAGAATTTTCCTCGCTCTTAAAAACGTCTTACGTCCTGACTTTAATTCGATGCTAAATTAGCATCGTACAGAATTGTCCTTAAATAAATTCGATAGTTTTCATGTGCTGAGCGAAATAACATTTCGAAAGTACCACGTAGGATTAATCATTTTGCAAAAAATATTTTACTTCGAGATTTTATCTTTACTACCTTTTTATTATTACAGTTTAAAATTCAAAGTTGTATTTTCTAATTCAAACATTTTATGATGATGCTAGTAAATTTTAATGCAGTAGACGAATATTATGCACCGTACACAAGCGAAGTCAGTAAGATCATCCATAATTTCACGTTCAGTACAAGCTGGATTGTAGTTTAACCATTATATACGATATAGATGTAAACGTTTGATTAATGGTCGCTTGTTACATGGAAAATAATACGGATCTAATTTATTAAGGATATACAGCCGCTTCGTAAATGTAGGCTTTAGAAACTAACATGTTAAGATATGACCAACACGTTCAGTTAGGTGAGTTTGCTTCGTCCATGGGAATAAATATTTGTACTTAAACCCTAAGAGAACTCTGTCCAACGTTGGAATGATAAAAGTGTGGTCGACGCGACGCTTCGATTCCTGTAGAAAAAGACGTTGCTGTCAAAATGTCATACACATTAGTTGGCTATAATCAAATTCTCCACTAACTTTATCAATTGCAGGAGGTGCCAATGTCCAGCTGTAGGATAAGGAAAGTTATTACACATTTAGTATGGCAATATTTTTCAATGAAAATATTTTTATTCAATAATCACAACTACTTTGAATAACGTTTTCTAGTATCAGTCTGCTTTAAATTTGGTCGTATACAGTCAGAAAATTGTTTGGAATATCGATAAGAACTGATGTTATATCTGAAATAACTCAAAGGAGAGCTGTAAAAACGAGTTATCTGCAAACAATTTTACACTATAAATCATATTTTGACGCATTTCCTTACAACTTTCGACAGTACAGATATGTTTCTGAACAGAAAATCGAAGCGCGTTCATCTTTGTTTTATTTGTATATAATTTTATACTATCTATATTATTAAAAGTAAAGAATATGTGTCAAATACAAGTATCAAATATTAAAAGTTTTGTTGAAAAAAGTTGTATGCAAGAATGTCGCCAAGCATTTTAAAATGTCATATATTCGTACCTACTAACGTTTAGTACTAACTAATTTAACTATCATTGTCAGCGATATATTCATTACTGAAATAAGACCCTTCAACTATACAATAAATATGTATTGTATTTTTAATGTTAAAATGGATTTCTACAATAATAAAATCAATGTTACGTAACGCGGACAGTGTGAGCACGGCCTAACTCCGCCAGATTGCCTTCTTTCAGTCCGTGCAAATAAACATTGCCGATAATACCCAGCGCCGGCCATCCTATACGTGGCAATGTGCGAACTATTGCTATACAAACTAGACATCTTCACGGATTTTCTTTATTATGTTGGTATCTATATACGAGTATACATAAACAGTACATCTATATATATACATAAACCTTTGAATTTAACGCGCATGCAGTCGTAACGAGAATACTACCTAGATACATTCACTGAATAAATATGTAAGCTCTGTGAAATAAAAATATAAATATTACTTCGTGCTATTGCTTAACCCTCTCGCAAATATACCTTCGGCCTCACTCCTCTGCCTACCTCTTCGGAGATTACAGCGGAAGTTTATTAATACGGATGAAACTAGAATACTGTATGGCTAATTAGATATTATTTTATACATAATACCTTAGGGCTATATGTAACAGGAGTTCTACATATAATACCCTATGTGTAAACATAAAGTTACCCTTGACACAGTTGCAGATTGCATGCGATCAGCCAATTTCTGGTGACTCCGCTGGATCTTTTAAATGTGACCATCAGTGACAGTATTTCGCGATTATTTTTGTTATTCGTTGAGCATGTCAAGTCGAGCATGTTAAGACTAATTGGAGTAATAAAAGACTTTCTAAAAAACTTTATGTAGATTTTCTATTAAACATGTCTCCGCCAATTAGCACTGGAACCGTCAACGAGCGTGGTGAAGGATGTTTCAAGATACTCGCAACTGCTTGAACGCAACTCCCTGAATTAATAAAATTTAATAACTAATTTCACAAAATAGAATATTCTTGAAGTAGTGTTCCTATTGACTATCCCTAGAGACAAATATGTGTTATGGAGCATCAATGTTGCTTTCTGTATGGAAAGTTGTGGGTATGTAGTCTAACAAATGCCTAACTACCATAGTACAAGCCCTGCCTAGTTATAACGTGTGAGAATAGGCCTACTAAGATATTATGAAGTCTGAATGTATGTATATGTTATAATCACCTAAATCACTTTATTATCAAGTTAGAGTTAAAGACAGCGCTCGTCGATACCGACAGAATCATGTTTGAGAATTTTAGAGAACCTATCTACAAGATCCGAAGTCCTAAGAACCTATTTATTTATCCTAACGACTCAGCTTGAAACGATTTCGTAAAACAATTCCAAAAGTGCCTTCAACGCACTGCAGTATTGCATTTTAGTTCTTACTTACATGGCTGTAAGGTCCTATGTAATAGCTCCATCCCCCCCAGTCCCCACTACATAGCTTCGTATGAGTCAAGCCTGCGCGGGCGCCGGTGTCGCAACCAAAATTCTACCAGTTCCAGACAATGGCATTATTAGCTAGCCGCCATTTTGAACCTAATACTTATAGCCTGTATTACAAGTATATTCTCCTTGAACAGATTTTTTCTTACTTACAATGATTTAAAATTATATTAATTGATGATATTGATGACAATTTTAACGTAATATGTAAAATAAATTGTATTGCATTATTGTGTTGGTATTGTTTTAAACAGTGTGAAATTGGATACGAATTACATATAAAATGTTTTTTATTGTCACTTTGAAAGCAATCAATTACTTTTGGTTTGTTTTTGGAATCTAATGGATTCGTTTTTTTAATTTAAAATGTACATAGCTACATAACTTAAAGAAATATGATTTTACATTTACCGGAATATGTGGCATTTATCAGAAAAACATATTTATAAATACAAAGTGTATACCTATATGGTAATAAATAATAAACACATTATGTAAATTTATTTGGATTTTTTCCATAACATACGACAATAACTTATAACAATTTATATTAAAATCAACGAAGTCTAGAAAAACATATTAAACGAATACAGACTAGGTTTTTTTCCTGATTTCCTTTGCATTATCGTAACGCAGTTCGATTTGCGTCAATCAGCACCAATTATTAGTCTCCTTCTTCAGCTATAAGAAGCCCTGGCTATTGTGTCAGCAATGTAACTTACTTATTTTCGTGACAAAAAGCGTAGTAAGAAAATATTATCATAGTTACAACTGATTAATTTCAGTGAAACAAAAAACTTATTCTCTGTGGTAGATACTAGGTTATACTAGATTTTTAGGTATTAATGTTTTTATACCGGCCGCTCCGAAACCGGCGTGCATGTATGAAGAGAGTGATGAATGTGGACGAAGCACGACAGGTGTGTAAGAATAGAGATAT
>DWFO01000365.1:0-21379 GCA_018246595.1 Mimoniades nurscia nurscia
TGTACTATTTGTTGAAATTTTATATCTTAAGGTTGTATAACGGTTAGGTGTACATGTTACAAATAAAAAGTTTCTTTATTCTTTCTTTCTTTTTTTCTTCTTTCTTTCAAACATGGGAGTGTACGACACTCCTCTGCCTCCCTCTTCGGGGGTTACAGGCGTGATGTTACCTTTGTTAAGTTGGATTTACATAACAATACGCTAAAATGCATTCACTGAACACTTGAAAGTCACTAAGCTAGCGAAACGTTTTGCAATTACGCGGGAAGAAATACAATGGTCTGATAGTTCCGTTCCACTCAGTGTATTAAGATTAATACAACTATTCCCGTCAAAGCGAAATGTGCTGTATTAATACGATAAATCTTCGCGTTACAATGGAGTTCCGGCCAAATAAAACGTCGACGAATCGTCGGCGTGCCTTCGAAGTTTCACGATTTATGACGTTCGGGCGACGACAGATATCGTCGATAGAAATGATTAACCTACGCGATAGTTCTTGGACGAGATGATTCTTAAGAGCAGTTTGGTCACATATGTAGCTCGATGTTGCTGATTTTGTCACAAACGTTTTCGTTTTGCTAAAATATTTCCTACCTCCATACTTCTGCCTACCTCTTCGGGGATTAAAGGCGTGATTTTACTAAAATAGTTATACTTCATTATTGAGACAAAAACAGTTTTTTCGGTAAAAATAAGAAATGTGCCCTAATATATTCGCATCAGACTCTTTGTTAATGATGATTTTTGATATTACTAGTTATTAAAGTGTTCCAAGTTTCACACATTCTTCCGTTTCAAAGGGATCCAAAGGTCGATGCTTCACGTATTAATATATAAGATATTGTTTTTACGTATTTGTAGTATCGAGATGGTTTTAGGATAATGCGCATTATAAGAATTAAAAAGATAACAATCATGCCCACACTAGTTTGCAACCGATACGGAACCTATCTCTGTCTGTCCTATATATGTACATATCTCACTTGGCATATTATAACAGCAGGAAAACAGAGGTTGGCGTCAAAAATATTAAAGAGACAAAAATGAAGGAAGCCACCTTCCGCACGACAGTACTTCATCTCTATAATCATGGAGATTTGTAACGACAGGATAGAACGGGGCATAATTACGTGACTATGTCACGCGAAATGAGTTACCCTTCCAACAATTTTGTCTTACACCGCTCGTTTCGCACCGCATCGTGTGCGAAAGTGTTCGCCAAAAGGGCAGTGTACGTTTAAATTGTTCCCGTAGGCAAATGATAGATACAATGTTTGTTACATAGAAGAGGCCGTGTCCCATATGGCAGTCTAAGGGACTGTTTGTTGAGGGTGGGTAATAGTTGCTCGAGGTGGTTGATCCCTCGCCCCCGCAAATTGAAATTCTCTACCCTTTCTCACAGTCCGCCTGTATTGAGGGACTTGTTAAACGACCGCTAAGTTAAGATTAGCAAATCACATCAGAAATAACTGTCAGGTTATACTCGTTGGATGTCTTTCAATCTTCATGAGGATATTGGATGGCAAAACTACATAGGTAATTTTAGTACTCTTCATTAAATAAACATTTCAGTAATTTTTTTTATTATTTTTTAACTTTTGTGTTATGAGCGAAACACATATGTAATAATAAAATATTAGCTTGTACTAAAATTTAAAACTGCGTCTACCAGGACAGCTACCAACGGCTTGTATTTGATCTTCTACTGTTAAACAAGACGTTTATTTGAGGCGGTCCCTTGCTTGCGGTTTAGGCAGTCAACTGAAAGTTTAACTAATGACATTCTGACGTTTTGTTCTTGTTCCTATTAATATAACTACATAATAGTTTATTTTGTTGTTATTTACAGTTGATATGGACCAGTATCTTGCGGGTTGATTTAAATAATGTAGGTATATATACTAAAATTATAATAGCAATATCGTTTGAGCGTTGATATTGAAAAGAGAACTTGGGTACTTGGATATTGGGATATTGAAAAGGGAACTTGTGTTCATTGAAAGCAAACGACGTAAATTGTTTTAAAGTAAAACAACCAACTTAGGTTGAGTTTTATTTTGTTTTTTGTTTCGAACTAATTATCATAGTTAGCTATTCTCAGAGATGCAATGCCAAATGTTCTATGCTCTCAGTCGGAGCTCTAATTCGAACTGTGTTTCGTTTCGTTCAGTCTAATATTAACGACGTGAAAACTCGCCAGGGAGGCACGGACCGCATTTCACGGCGTTCCGAATGCGTTTTGTTGTCACTTCGCTTTTAGCAAATCAGCACGAGAAATATGGCCTCCAGTCTATTTCCACGTCCTTTTAGTATAGAAAGTGGTGCCCTCTAATCTGACATACACCGAACACACGCCACGCGTCCGTTAATAACTGAGAGCAAAAAGTGAAAATAGGGGTATCAACGAACCTGTAGTGATTTCGTCTGAGTACTTTGAAGTTACATGTACATGGTATTATGTATATACGTTCTACTTGTGGGTACTTTGAACATTTTCTAGACACTTGCTGCCTCATTGTTCGAATGGTACAAGCGTGACTGCCGATTGAGAGGTCCTGGTTTCAAATTCCGGGTCGGTCACTATTGGATTTTTCTAATTGAGATTTTCTATTAGTGGTTCGGTGTTTGTACCAGGTGTATGTCAATAGGCTTACCACCTATTCCATATTGGAACGTAAACGTAACTTGTGAAACGTGGGACTTTACTATACTCCTGTTTCTACCTCTTCGGGGATTACAGGCGTGATGCTACAGTGTATTTCCACACTCATATAAAATACCTACGTAAAGATGAAACAGCGCGATTCGAAACCGTTTTAACCAAAAGAAACATGTAAAAGTTATTATTACACTCAAATTTTTTAATAAAATTAGGACTTATTTGCATAACTCGTAACATTTGCATAACGCAAGCTCACAAACTAACAGTTCAGTAAAAAATATGATATGCATATTCTCTTTTACTCAATGTTGAAAGAAAAATAATAGAAAACCGGTAATGCAATGTCTAATAATTAATTTATTATTAATCATATTGAATATTATGTATTAAAAAAACGTAACATCTCACCCATAATGCTTGAAGAGGTAGGCAAAGGTAGTGAAGTATACCCCCACGATTCGCCAGGTAAATTTATTCAGGTCAACAAAAATAATGATAATTATTTAATTCTCGAAGTTAACTTGAACAACTCTAGCAGAACGATTATACGACTATATATCTACTGGTTACTTCGTTAATTGAAACTTGTGTGTATCTTATATCAGATTACGGGCAATTTGCGCCTAAATCACACAAGGAAATTGCCCCGGGCAAATCCCTTTCATTATGGTGGAACAGAAGATTCATATACATATAAACATACGTATGTCTTATAAACGGTTAATTATTTGCTTACTATATGATTGTTGGTTGTGTTGCTTAAGGAAATCAGATTTCACTTATGTTTGTTTACCATTTCACTGTTACAGATATTGTAAGAGTATGATACAGCTATAGTATGTTACAGACATTTTATGTTACAGATATTGTATGTTACAGACATTGTACGTTACAAATATTGTATGTTACAGATATTGTATGTTACATATACATATTGTATGTTACAGATATTGTACTGTTACGGATATTTTACTGTTACAGATATTGTATTTTTGAGTTCATTTATGAGACAGTATCCTTCACTCGATTGTGTCATTTATACAGAGATAAAGAGAATCGGATAATTATTGCGTAGAATATGCATTTCTAACGTGTTAGTATTGAAAAAGAGACTAATATAAAAAGCGGCTGTAATAAAAAGGGTCCCCCGGGTAAATGAAGCAAATTTGACTCAGTTTTGTTGCATATAAGCAGCTTCATATAAGAATTTATACTCACAAACATAGCAGTGTTTGCAACATACATCCGTACATTGTGAATGTCAGCGAAATTTTAGACCAAAAGCAAAACGCTCCATGTTATTGCCAAAGTAACACCTGCTCGGACCATAAATTGCCCAGAGGGAGCAAACTCAGCAAATTTTCTCTATGATACATTAAATCATACGTGTGTTTTAAGATTCCATTTCTCGGTATGAAATGAAAGAAAATAGGGTATTTTTCGCCACTATTTGTCTACCCCTGAAAGTAGATTTCCAAAGCAGGCTGGTATTAAATGGTCATTTTAATTATCATTAGGATAATTGTAAAAATAATTGAATGATAAAATCGTGGGGAAGGGGGATATTTACTATAAATTGACATGATACAAATTTGAAAAAAACTTCGTATAAAGGTTTATTGGTTGGGTTATGTACAAAAAAATATTTAAATCACTAAAATTTTACAATAAACATTGAACAAATGTTTGGTATAATATTAAATATCATTAATTATTGCATGGTAACCATCACAATTAACTAAGACATTGTTTATACACAACAAAAACTACTAGTTAAATATCACTAATTGATTTTATTAAAATTCGTGTAATTGATAAAATTTGTACATTATTTAAATCTTTAGATTTTGTGCATTTACTGCTTGGGTATCGTAGTCAGAGAGAAAGAAAGCCTAAACCAAACTAATTCAGTAACATTTACGATTCAAATTAATATTAATTGGCAGAATATCTATTTTTATTTTCGATATTATGATTTAACAGAAAAGATTATAAATTAAGATAATCGAAATAGAAAAAGATGTGAGAAAAACAAAAATCCTTGGACATACGAAACATTTTGATGAAAATAAATTATTAATTCTTTCATAGACATAATCACAGTTTTACCGTATCCTTATCCGTATATCACAAATATATTATTTACAAAACGTACTGAATAAGACAAAGTATTTTCTTAGCATATGTTTAATCTAAGTATATTGATGTCCTTAAATTTCAACTTTATGTGAAATTGTAATATCGAGGAATGAGCAAGGACTAGAAATAATGGTTCCCTTTTCTCCCCGAGCGTACACTGTGATTATTAATCTAGAGCCTTCATCCGATCTTGATTTAAAAGACCCACTTAATCGTCTTAATGAATATTCGAGTAACGACTCGAAATTGTAGGGAGTATTTTGCGTAGGTATCTGAAAAATACATCAAAGTTATCCCTTAATTCTCTGTTTGTTGCTTGTACAAGGGGCACGGAATTTTTTTTGTTCTATTTTGAACATGACTACGTCTGAATTCATTCGTTTTGCAGTTTTTACAAATATGTATATGAAATTCTTATTTATTTTGTTCGTTTTATAACCTACCTCGTAATTACTTAGTACAGAATCAAGCATACGAATGTTGGATGCGTCAGATGTCAGCACGTGATAACATTGGATATACTTTTCATGTGATTAAAATAAGTCTAGGATTGATATTATTACTATCTATTTACTCATTTTATCGTCTTTTTTAACATAAGCCATGTCTACTGGTATTTTTCGTCTGCCGCAGTTATTTTGTCTATACATAATTGAACCCATAAATTGTTTTACTCAATTTAAGCTACTAACGGAGGTATAACAAAGTCTTTATTGTTCGCTCAACCAAAAAATATTTATTAAATAATAGATCCGAGGAATGCTCTTTTCAAAACATTTTATTACAAAGCGTAAATGAGTTTCGTGTTCTATTATATATTAATAATATAATTAAAATGTTAGAGTACTCAATATTGCTTTCAAATTTCTGAGTGCTCGTGTACATAAAATCGTGTTTGTTCGATATAAGGTTTAGTTAGGTAGAGTTGTTAGAAACTAAAACTTAGTCTATTCAAACCTATAGAAAGGAGACGTGAAAGAATAAAAAAGGAAGCAAGACATTATTTTTTTATATTTTTATACAACAGCGCTGAATGTGATATGTGTAAAATTCAATAATTTCAGACTAAGATTGAAGAATACCACCTTATTTGTGTACTATGTACCTACTGTCTATTTTATAGAGATCTTTGACAATCGGTGTTCTATGCATACACCCTTATAGGACCTATCAAGACTGAATTAAATTAAAGACTGACCTATCATGTCTCCGAAACCGGCGTGCATGTATGCAGAGAGTGTTGAATGTGGACGAAGCACGACAGGTGTGTAAGAACAGAGATATTTGGCACTCTGTGCTCTCTGCCTACCCCGCAAGGGACCTGGCGTGAAGATATGTGTATATGTACTTGCAATATACTCACCACCTATTCCATAATGGGACTTAAACATAACTGGTGAAACGTGGGAGTGTACTATACTCATCTGCCTACCTATTCGGCGATTACAGACGTAATGTTACGTTTTTTTGTTACGTAACAGAAATCATCTACCTATGTATATTGCCAAGAGAAGGCTATTACTAAGTGAATTGACAATATTAAAATATTGACTTAATCGGATACCTCGGACAGACCGCGAGTAAGTTCCATTACGACATATTTGATGTTAGAGAAGTCACCATCTATGATATCCTGCGGCCCCCACAAGTACGTGTACACTTGCAGGCCCAACAGCAGTGACAGAGTCACACACACAAAGGAACGGAATATGTTGCGGAAACAACCGTCGTTCTCGTAACCATAATCCATTTACAGAACAAATGTTGAATATTACTTACTTTTTATAATAAAAATTGACGAACGCTGTCGTTCACAATCAATGACAAGAATTCAGAATCAATGACAGATTTTTTTCTCGACCCCGAATCTGAGACTACTCTATGCTTCCAAACCTGAACAGTGATTGTAAAATTATTATTGAAAATCTGTTAATCATGAAACACTCTTGGAATCAATTTAGTCAAGAAAATGGTACAAGAAGTAAACGGGATTCTCGCGCCGCTATGAAAATCCCTAAAAACACGTCTTTAAAACTTAACTTCGTATAGTAATTTTATATTTGTCAGGATATTCCATTATTTTAAAATAATATGCATATAGAATTCAATACCTCTTTAATTGAATCAATGAAGCTTAATTATACTTGTATCAAAATTGTGAGTGTGTTGATCTTGATGATAAATACAAGTAATATGAAATATGGATTACTCTAATATTGAACTGGTAATACAATAAATGATCAGTCTAACGTCTTATCAAAGAAGAATGCCAGAAGTAAACTATGGTTATTTGATTTTTATTGTCACTTTTATTATAAAAATATAGCTAGGTTGTATCAACATTTGAAACAACCAATGTAATGTTCTAGTAACGATATTCATTTTTCATGAGTAGTTGATTAATTTATGTAATATGATCATAAATATTTTTTGTAATTTTAATCTTTGTTTACATAGATTCTACTGTTACTGTTCTATTTTACTTTTTTTACAGGTCAATTTAAATCATTCAACATATTTCTAAAAATGTAAATAAACTGAAGAATAACATATTCATCAATTACTTTTAATATTATTACATAATAACTCAGATACAATACTATTTTAGAAAAATTGGAAATGGAAATAATAGAACCAGTATTGATAAACAATGACAGTTTCATTTAGTGGAATTTACTTTCAGGCTAATTCTTGTTCTTTTCTACAATCAGCTGATCAGAGCCCAGTGGTTAAATGGGTTTAGGCTTTGGCCTGTTGCGCGGCGTACTCGATCTGCGCGGCGGCGACGGACTTCATGGACTCGTGCGCCTGCTGCACGTTGGCGCGCCAGGCCAGCAGCACGCCGCGCAGCTGCTGCCACTGCGCGCGCCCGAACGTGCGGTGCATGGTGCTGGACACGCGCACCGAGCGCTGCGCCTGGTCCATGCGCGCGCGCACCAGCTTCGTCTTCAGCACTGCGGACACGTCGACATCGTTACATTCACTCCACAATTAACACACAATCTTGTATTACTTTGCCTTCTAACCATAACCCGCCTACAAATACCACAGAATATTTCGAATCACAGAATCATAGCATAACAAGACAACAATTGGTCCCATAGTATGTCTAATTCATTAGTACTTATAAATATCCAGCAATGAGACAAATTGATTGCAGTTTTAGGGAATTTAATATAGCCATATAATTGATCAAATCATGGTCCTATGTCAATCTAAGCAGCAAATATAATATGCATATAAATGTATAGTATGCATAAAATAGTATTTTTGTATTGTTAATAGTGTTGTGTTTATGTATTTAATGATCCAACTATAATAATATGATTCTATATCGTAGAATAATGAGATTTAAAGAAAATCTGTATTATTCCCGTGACACTACATAAGAAATAAATGTTGTTAAATTATATTGTATTTATGTGAAGTGACTATGTATGTATTTGCTTACGAGTAGCAACAAATCTAAAATCAACTGAACAAACATCAAATCAGATCAGATTTACATGAACATGTCCCACTGAAGAAGTCCTCAAGAAAGATTTATGTCCAGCAGTGGACTTAGGTTGATGATGATGACGATGTACTAACTGGGGTTGTGGTACATCTCAGTCCCTTTCATGTTACCAGTTAAAACTGACCGAAGATGTCTTAGTTACAACTAGTACTAACAATTATAAAAGCCCTATTCTCAGAATACTATTTGAGGATAATCACCACCAGCCACCTGTGACTTCCTACTGCATGTTGGCTACTGTCTTCACATTAAAAAAATATCTTACCCTCAATGATGAACGCTTCTACTTGTTTCTCTTCAATTTGCAGCTCAGTTATAATATCATCAAATGATATTTCAGGATCGGCTTCTGCCATTTGCATGAAAGTTAATATCCTCATTTTCTTTATGTTTTGCTCATGGTTAAGACCTGAGAATGAAATTGATGTTTGTAAAATATCCCTTGTCCGCAGAATATCCATTAAATAAAATATTTTATAATGTACTTGCCTTGTGAATGCACAAACTCCTTATGATTGTTGTAAAATGTTAAGTAACTGGACAATTTTTCAGATACAAAGATGGTAAGTAAATCATGTATAAGCTCTCCCTCAAGAAATCGCACAGGTTTAAGAGCTAGCAAAGGATCTAATAGGAATGTGTTGGGGTCGGCCAATGCTGTTGAAATGCATTTTATGGCGTCTTCTCGAGCATACGAGGCATTTTCATCTGTATATGTGCCTAGAAGTTCAATCATCACTTTCGATGCAAGTTCACTGTAATTAAAAAAAATATGTGTCAAAACTATAAAAAATAGATCACATCATAAATCTTGCATATCAATGACTATAAACTGCTTTAACATTAAAAGATACAATATCATACTAATATTCACATTTAAGCTTCAAACACTTCATAACCAACTCGGATAATGGGTTCTAAATACATTTACATATATCATACCTGTTGTGATCTTTCAATACGTGATGTAACAGTCTGTACAACTTTTGCATCTGTTCATTGGAAGGTGGGCAGCTAGCAAATTGATTCCGTAGATGTTCCACCCCGACAAACACATCTTTCACAGCACCCACCCGTGCTGCCAACTCAATCACATGGTAATATACATGATATCTCAGTGGCGAATTTGCCTCTAGGTTATTATATAAACGCCATAATCTGAAAAATACACACTTATGTCACGTATCCTGCACATACTTAAGAGCCCCACACTAATCATACAATTCCCTATAATATGTATGTTATAAATACAGATTTATTCAAACATCAAATCTCAGTAAATGTCAAGCTCCTTCAATCTGACGGTGCTTTGTAAAGCATTGAACTTGGATTAGAAATGCTCATTTACAATACAAACACTAAAGGAATCAGTCATGGAAGTAAATACATACGATTGCAGAGCAACCATGCCAATTTTAGGACCTGGTGACTTGGTGAGCCTCTGACTGAATGCTAATATTAAGTTCTCGCCTCTTTCTAATGGTATCTGAAACCAACAATAAGTCAAAAATAAACTATAGCTCTAATATCCAACAATCTATTACATTGACACAACACTTTATGCCATCAACACTGCAATTGGACTGTAGGCAGTATGTGACCCTCACAATTACAAATGTGCTGGTAGCTTCTTGTTGCTGTTACACTTTATGCCACTATACCTTAGTAGACTTGATGCAACTCTTTATTAGTAATATATTGTAAAAATCATCACAGGTGGAGCTATAATGAATAATATAGCAAGGCAGTGGCGTAGCGTGAGGGGCTTACAGAGACTGCCCACCCCCCCGGCGATACTTTTCGGGGGGTGGAAAAATTTCATAATAAATAATAAAATACCTGTTTTAACAATATATCAAAGTAGTTGACTGTCTTTTTTTATTTAATTTTTGTTCGTTGATGTGATTGTGATGCAGCAAAACAAACTTTTTAGGGGGAGGTAAAAAAATTCTTCAACCCCAGGCGACTGACACCCACGCTACGCCTCTGGTAAGGCATATCACAATCGATTAGAATATATTTTATTCAGCAAGCTAATCTGCACACCTACAAATATTATACAGCAAGGCATTATTGCACAAATAGTAACTGCAATGATATATATTATAATATAAGTACCGTCTGTGGTAGTTGCTATAATATTTATATCATATAACAAATTATTATTATTTATAATAACTAACAGTTATTATTACCCATGGACTACTGGACCCATTAAGGACAACAGTTCTTAATGGGTCCAGTTAGTAATAAGAGGTAGAGAAAAAATGTTATAATAATGTAATAATGTTAAGTTTTCAAGCACACTTAATAGTTAATAGCTACTTACAGACACCATAATAGACACGATGCTATTCAGAATCGCTTCGATATCAGCTTCATTTGGCTCTTTGAAACAAACGTCACAAACTCCAACAATCTTGTGCAAATCGTCCTCAACCCCTTTCGGAGACTTCTCCTCTGAGATCTCTGCACCTAGGCTTTTGAAATACCTTCTTAGTTCGAGAGCCTGAAAAATTTAAATACAAAAATGCTTTTAAGTATATAATGCTGATTCGTATACCACAACATTTTGTAATCATGAATGGTTGAATGCTAGTGTTCCAAAATTTTCGTATACTATTCGCAACCTTCGAATGTTTTGTAAGTTATACTGCAACATTTAACATATGGACGTATTTTCTTTTGCATGAAGATGAGATGCCACTCGTGTTTGAGGTTAGGTCATATTTCTGCCACTTACTTGATCCTCTAGGGATATATCCATAAACACTGCCGGACCTTGCATTTTTCAGGTTTATAATATAAATATATTGAAATCAGCAATATAATGATTCAATTGTATACAAATTGCACACACGTCACACGTGTGCCTCCCAAGACTCCCAACAATGCAAATATTTTAATATTAGTTTTTAATTTATCTACACTATAACGACTATACATTCTGCCAAAGTATAGTGAATTTACATGTAGTCTTAATTATTAACCTGAGCATAATAAATAGTATAAAGTATCTTAAGATGATTAGATTATTAATTATACTTTCATTGACTTCTATACTTTGAAGTTGAATATGTGCTGACGCAATATATCCAGTAGTAACCAAATAATGTTTCATTTGGATCATTGCTAAATCTGTTGGAAGCGTGGACGAACGTTTAAAAATTTGTACCTAACTATCAGAATTCTGACACATCAACACGTGAGAATAACAGTGTTCAAAATAAATTATAATCTGTGTTATTTTTAAAAAGATGATTGAAATGAAGTGTTTTGGTACTTTTGGCTTTTGGTTTGATCGAAATCTAAAGAGTCTCTTTATGTACTGATGGTACTGATCCTGTTTTAATTACGTTAAAATCTTTAAACACGAAACAATGTCAAGTTTTAAAAAAATAAACACTAAGCAAACAATTTTTGGCACTAAACTGAAAAATAATTTACCCTATGTATCCTCGGGAATTCCGTCACTTGACCATGTTATTGGTAAGTAGTGTAAATGGAGCAAACTCTAGAAATTGAAAGGATTAATTATGTATTTTACAATACCACAGTTTACGTCTCACTATTCCATAGTAGGACATAAACGTAACTATAAAATAGTAAAACGCAGGAATATGCTATATTCTTCTGCTTACCTTTTCGGGATTTACAGGCGTAATGATGATGATGATGTTACTAATAAATTAATCGTTTATTATCTTGCAGGGGGAGGAATACCATCAGGTTCTATTTTTCTTGTAGGTTAGTACAATGCTAATGTACTCATATTGCATAGAGTATTACTTTTAATATATTTGTATTTTTTAGTAATCCATAAATAAATTTACAAAATTTCAGAGGAAGATGTTTTAGGTAGCTATAGCAGAATTCTCAGCAAATACTTCCTTTCTGAGGGGATTGTTTGCAATCATGGTATCCTAATAGCATCAGCAGAAGAAAATCTGAATAATATTGTAAGTATGTCGGAATGTAGAATGACAGGTAAAGAAATAATAGATAGACTCGAATAACTCAAATATCATTTATTCATCTGGTTCAACAGAATACTTTTGTTTGTCAAAGTAAAACTACAACCACTTTGGAAAATGATTCACTATGTAGAAGAAACGGCGCGAGAAACTCCATAGGTGTGCTATTGCATATTTAAAAAAAAAGTTGATCCACTTGTAATGTGTGATCTAACATAGTGACGAATAGAACCATACTTCTACGTTCATATAGTGGTAACACAACCACCCGAATAGCATATTGCCTTAGCAACATAGCTATAGCATAGGGTATTGTGTTAGCAATTCCGCATATGCAATATATAGTCTTAGGCTGTACTATTTAAACCAACAGTTGTTAGCAAAGCTCTTGCTTGAGTCAAATCTGAAGATAGACTCCCTGCACAAGCCTATGCCAGATCTTATAAAGGGTAGGCTATGCTTCTGCCTTCTTCAACTTGCACCATTGTGCTGTCCATCCTTCCCTACATATATGTTATTAACCATAATTCAATGAAATTACAATACACAAACAAATTGTTTATATTATTATTGTCTTACAAGATTGTTACAAATTAAAATAGAACCTAACCTGTTAAATTCTGACATATCAGAAAACATCTTATGTGGTTAATTTTAGAATTTGTCATATTAGAATAAAATCTTATAATGGTTCATTTTAGAATTTGACATATTTGAATAAAATCTTTTAATGGTTCAATTTAGCATGTGACTTACTAAAATAAAATTTTAGAATATACAAAAACGTAACATCATGCCTGTAGTACACATATTACCGATTACATTATGTCCCATTGCAGAGGAGGTGGAGGAGTCATTGTCATACACTGGGCAGACTTCCAGACTCCAAGCTGCTACTAAGAAATCTAAGTTAGAAATACAAAAAAGTGCCCCGGACCACTTGATTGGCAGTTATCTTTGCAACCAATACAACTTACGGCAGTCATCCATGTGTCAAATTAGAATAAAACCTGTTTTATTTTAAAACATCCTATGAGAAAAGTCCCAAAATGTTTCACATTAGAATAGTATCTTGCTAGACTTAATTGTTTAGCTAATCAGGCATTCCAATTCCTTTATGGAAAGAAGCTAAAGTAGTATAGAAAAGTCATATTTTTGCTATATTTTCATTTTTACAGTATCTACAGTAAATGTCACAATTAACAAAATAGTAATAATGCCTGTCTAAAAGTTCAGTTTTGGCCAAGAAGTCTAGTTTCCTCCACAATGTCGGTTTCAGCCAACATTTTGACAAAACTGAAACCAACGTTTCACAAGTAACTTGTGATGACCAACTTAGTTCATTTTCTCATATCCACCTTCTCAGTAAATAATTATTTGATTAATGTTAAGGACATTGTGAATAATTTATTGCATTGTCCAAGTCTCACTAAATTTTCTTTTTTAAGTTCTCTTCCAAGAAAATATTCTTAATTAAATATATTTGTTAATGACAAACAAGTAATAATACTGAATTATTTTTCCTTAAAACTTTCATATATTTTTTTTCATTTTATCTAGTACAATTTAACTGTCTGTATGCATATACATATATGTATAAAATGTATACAACTATATGTATAAAAAAACTAGATTTCAGTATATAATAGAATCTTTCAATATGTATATAAGATTCAGTTTCACCCGAAACTTAGGTCAAGGCCCAAAGACTTCTTTTCTGTATGGCAATAGACTCACCACCTATTCCATAATGAGATGTAAACAAGACTGGCGAAATGTGGGAGTATACTACACTCCTCTGTCTACCTCTTCGGCGATTACAAGTGTGATATTACATGTTACATTCTTTTCTTGATCTACATCTACATAATGACAGCATGAAACTTGATTGCAGGTTACAGAACTACCACAACCTTGTACAGCACCTGTTAATGATATGGATATACCACCAGTGAATAGTGAAATGAAAATAGCATGGAGGTACGAAGGTCTGGGACAAGTTGAGTCATCTTTTGGAACAAACTCTACCTTCGGACATCACTTCGATCTGAGTAAACATATAGATGAGGAAAAAATAAGAAATGGTAACATAACATATTGCAATTTAATGGATACAGACAAGCATGACAAAGGTATGCCTAAGTGTTTTGTTGCTCAGAATAATATTGAATATATTTTGCAAAGCTCTAGAATAATAATTGTTTAACAACTCATAGTAAAAAGAACAACTTCACACCTGTCATCTCCTAAGAGGTTAGAAGAGGAATGTATGACACCCCCACTTCACTAGTTGTATTTACATCCCACTATGGAGTATGTGGTGAGCTTATTGCTGTACATGGAGCATATACCCAGACTTCAATCTACTATAAAATAAAGTCGCAGATCAGACACTACCTAAATTAGAAAAATCCATTTTTCTAATTTGAACCAAGGACCTTGGCATTCACACTCGAATTGGCAATCACACTCCCAAACAACACTACCAAGGAGGCAGTCAATTCATTGTAAATAATGAGAACTGAATTATTACAGTAAATAAATTATCACAATTTAAAACTGTAATATTTAAAGACATACTGTAAATCATTTTAAACTATGATAGTAATCTGGTACAGTATCATGTAACATGTATGAATGAAATTAACATTTTGTTACTCATTATGTATTGTTATTTCTTATTTTCACACATTGCTATGATTTATTTTCTCTTAATATTACATGGTCTTTTTAGGAATCAAGAGTAATTTGTATCTTGAATTACTTACAAGGATTAATTTAACATTAAATGAAGGCTACAAGACAAACAGTAATGGGAATATGTTAAGAATATGTATACAGTCCTTGGGATCTCCAATGTGGATGGCAACAGAAAGTGATGACAGTGTATCTAGTAGTTGTGGGCAGGACTTGTTGAAATTCATTTATTGCTTAAGAGTTCTCCTTCGAGATACAAGCGCTGTTGCATTTATAACCATTCCAGCTCATTTGTTTGAGGTAATAATGACAAATTATCTCAAACAACAACAACTACACTGTACCTGACCTGAGTATAGTAATAATAACAATAACTAATACATGTTTGTATAAAATTATTTTTGAACCATGTTTTTGAATAAATATATGCATTTTAGCCCTCACATCATATTAAAGCAAAACCGTTTTAATCTCAAACAGAAATGGAAGCTTTTGTACATTATTGTTAATTTTGTCTTGAGTATTACTTTTTCTCAATTTTTTTTTCCTGGAATAGTGTGATCATGTTACTTGGAATGTTCCACATGAATTGCTTACTTTCATTCAAAATCCATATTTCTGAACTACATTGTTATAATTACAATTAATATATTCCTCTTTGCAGGATGAGCACTTAATCAAGAGAATACTTTATTCAGTAGACAATGCAGTTAGAATAGAATCCTTCGCTGGATCAAGTAAGGAGACAAACCCTGTTTATAGTGAATACCACGGCCTGTTCCATATCACCAAGCTATCCGCGATTTATTCTTTAATACCATATGTACCACCAAGCCTTGACCTAGCATTTAAATTGAGAAGGAAAAAATTCGTTATTGAAAAACTGCATTTACCACCAGGTACTACTTGACATTGATAGAAAATATATTCTTAATTATATATTTGATTGTCTAAAATTATTAATTAAATTGTTGAATATCTAAATTACTTTGTATTCATCGATTTTTTTTTCAGAGCTTCAAGAGTCAAGTGAAAGAGAGCAAGATGACATAACAGCCGTGCCAAATGCCTGTGGTGGTTTTAAGAAAAAAGATATTGGTTTTTAAGATGGCAAGTTTTATCTAACGACAAGTTGAAGGAGACTAAAACACAAAATAACATAATAACATGTGTAAATGTGTTTGGTTATTCATATAATATATAGTTTTAGTAAATTTGTTTTTTATTATATTATCATTATTAGCGCTTGAGCGAAATCACAATAGAATCAGAGCATTATAAATCTTTTTTGCTGATTGGACTGCTCTCGGAATTTTTCTCGCTCTCGGATGTTTTCGTCATTGCAGCAAATGTATATTAAACCCAAATACGCATATTCTTTGTAAAGAGGTGCACACCAGAATTTGAACCTAGGAGCCTGGTAGTTGGAAGCTGAATTCTAAACTACTAAGCCACCACTAGTCCTAGTTCCGAAATACACTTGATAATAAAGAGATAGATAATAATCATAAGTAAGGGCAAAAACGATTAATTAGCAAAGGGACACGATTTACACGTTTGACTGAATTTAGATCATGTGCAAGGCGGAAGACCTCGTTTGAATTTTAAACAAAAATGCCTTTAATTATAGTCACCCCACCTGTTCAGCAGAGCGTATCTCCATGCGGCCAAACTATTCAATGCGCGCAGTTTATTCAAACATTCAATATAATATGCGTCGGTGTTTTGGTCGCGCCACACACTTTCAATTTCATAATAAATTCAAAGTGAACGAAATTTCTTTATAAACATCAATGAAGATCAAACACACAGCGAGTGCGAAAGTAGTATTTGGATGTTTCAATTTCATGTTTTTTGTAAGTACATACAACTTGTTTTCGTATTGTAATGACCTCGCGGCACTTAAACTACGATATTATTTTTATAGTTTTAGTGATGTCGATATTATTTTTAAGGTTTTTGGATTCATGGAAGTAGTGTGCGGTTTTCTGCTGCTTTGCGATTCCCAAAGGGTTCTGCTATCACGGCTTCTGGCGTCGCCTGAGGGTGATCTAATTGATCCGCCCTTCTACTATCTGGCGCTTACATTGTTAGCCCTCGGCTTAACCGTTTGCGCGGTAGCGTCCCTTGGTGTATGGGCTACCTATATGCCTGGATACATTGTGTTAACAATAGTAAGTAACAGTTTATAGTCACGTTAAATTACTATTGATTTACAATACTAAGATATGAAGTGTAAGTTGAACATTTATTTCCTATTTACAATCAAAACAATTTGTTAGAAACTATTTCAAACAGAGTCTTAAAGGCTGTCTAGGTCGAAATATCACGTACCGTCTGAAAATACAACGTAAATAAGATGTACGTACTTAATTATTCATATTAATATCATGACGCTTATACCTGTAATTGAGGTGACACTCACCCAATGTTGGCGCGTCTGTATTATTGTATCAGTGTACACTTTGTTGGTGAAACTAAATAAATAGGAAGCATTCGATAAGTAACAATTTCAATTAACTAAAACATGAGATATTCACCCGTTCACCGTGTATTGATCGTTGACACTGTTTGCTTTGTTTAATGCTGGTACCGAGTTATGTTCAATAAACATTCCACCAACAGTACTTCCTGGCAGTGTTGTCGTTGTTGCTATGCGAGTGCGCGGGCGGCGTGGTAGCGGCGGTGTGGCCGCGCTGTGTGGGGCTGCAGAGCGCGCGCGGCGGCGCCGTGGGCGCGCTGCAGGCGTACTACGCCGTGCCCGACTACGAAGACTTCACCGCTGCTGTCGATCTAGCTCAAACTAAGGTAACTAGCGAATTTTACCTAGACACTTTTCTAAGTTACGTTATTGCTATGGGAATGGAGACGTTCAGAGCTGTGCAACGGACACATTTTTAATTTAGAAATAAGCTACTACGGCTCAAAGGTATTACGAGTATAACAAAACTTAAACAGGACCATAGGAGGTCTATTGGCACTCAGTACCCTCTGCCCTTGCAATAATAATAATAACAATTAAGCCCTCAATGACATAATATAAGCACGTTTCACAAGTCGCAATGTTTCAGTTAGAGTGTTGTGGTATGAGATCGGCGCGCGACTACGACATGTCGGTGTGGCAGCTGCGGCGGCTGGGCCCGCGCGGCATGTCCGTGCCGCTCAGCTGCTGCGTGCAGCTGCAGCGCGGCGCCTCCTACCTCAGCCCGCTGCCCTCCAACCAGTCCACTTGCCAGGAGATCAAACTCGATCCCAAAGCACGACATGCTTCGGTATGTCCTTAACAGTGTTTTATTATATCATCATACCAGGTCCCTTGCAGGGTTGGTAGAGTACCGAGTGTCAAATATCACTATCCCTACAGAGCTGACGTGCTTCTTCAAATTCAAATATCATTTATTCAAAATTGGTTCATTACAACCCTTTTTGTACACTTCTACATTCATTATTCCTTCACACATGGGGGCCGACTTTGGACAACCGCCCCTAGTATTGGTCAGTATCTGGCTTATTAGTTTAATCCAGATGGGCGTATCTTGTTCTCCGTTGACACATGCATTCATCGACATTTGCATTGAAATTAATACTGTTGCTGCGTAGAAGTAAACATATGCAAGCTCTTTACTTTTATACCTATACCCATATCTATATCGTACATAGTTATTTTGAATATCATTTTATTTAATATTCATTCCAATATTACAATAAATTAGGCTTGAAGCTATTAGTAGCGTTAAAGATTATTGTCCGACACTTACATGATTGCTAAGTGTAATTGAAACATTGTTATATTTTTCTTCACAGGGTTGCCTGAGCCGTTTAGAGGACTGGTACCAAGAACAGTACATGGTGTTCATGCTAGGGCTATTCGTGGTGGCGGTGTTCAAACTGGCCATTTTGTTCAGTACTGTGTTTTCTTGTATACGTCTTAAGAAGCGTCGACAGAACATACACAAGATTATGGTGAAGCCTGCAAATCTTAAAGCGAATGAAAATATTTACGAGCAAAGAACGTCAGGTATCCACGACGAGCCAATAACAGCTAGGTACATCCAGCCCAACAACTTCTACAGCCCGCGAGTACGGAACCCGACGATTTATCACGGAAAACCGAATGAGATGATATGAGAATTAGCTGTGGAGATAAATGCTTTAGAGAGGAAATTGGAAAAATTTTCTGATTATTTGTACAAACACGAAGCGGATTCTATTATGTGGTAAACACTGTTTTCGCACTGTAGTAACTAAAATACACATTTATATTAAGTTTGTGTGTATGCTTTGTAGGATAATGATTACCTTAATGTCCATTTTATTACTTAAGGGTTTTGAGAGTATAAGAATGTGTACTAAATTTAAATAAATATTCATAGATTGTAGGTATGGTATTGTAGGTATTAACTCTTTAAAGCGTTTACTCCCTTTTATTTTTCGCTGTTGTAGTATTGTATTATTAGTATTATTTCTGATGAATTTTTCTACTTTTAAAATAAAAGACTTATTTTTGCAATATGTAATATTATTTTCAAAAGAACATTCAAAAATTGGTCCTAAATTTAAAACATCATTAACAATGGCTCTGGAATGTTTCTATAGTTCACAATTGGTTATATACAGGTATAACAGAGAGCTAAATCTTTATTTCTATGTATGTCCCGTGCCATGAATATTTGATGTAATTCATATGTAACCACAAACATGCTTTATAAATATGAATCAATCACACATAAATAAAAGCAAATTTAATGCTTACTCGCTACGGTGGACACACGAATGTAATAAATAAACACTTGATATGACCAAGGCAACAGAAAATAAATGTAAAATTAAACCATCATCCTGATATTCCAGAATCCCCACAAACCCCGACCTAAATGATACATGAGATCCTTAACAATAACAATAATCTATTTATAATAATTGATACTATATTACCTATTGACCGTTGAGACCGACATCACAGTATACACTACTAATTACATCTTAGGTACAGGAATGATCTTATTATACGTAACTACTAAAACATTTACATTTGCACTATTTAAAACATAGATTGGGCCAATCCCAGGCGGATGGATGATCCTCACTCATAATCTTCAAAGCTTTAGAATATGCTGCCCACTGTCAGCTGATCAATATTCACAGATGCTATGTAAGCAAAGCTTGCAATAAGATTATCAGTAAGATATCAGTGGAGGACCATAAGGAAGGAATAAATTACTACATAGCAACATTTTATGATATAAACATTTAATAAGCCAGCTACAAATGTATAGCCCCGATTCATTTCGTTTTCATAAATAAATTTATATTTAAGTAAATAAAATCGCAGAAGTGTCTTTTGTGCTCAACTTTAAATCTCTTATAAAAATATCTAAAATAAATATAGAGTAAAATATAAAAAAGAATTTCCCATTGAAAGCGGAAACCGAAAGTTTCCTCAACAGACGCAACGTGTACGAGTATCCGACTTCGGCTATTGCTTCTATTACAAAGTTACTAACAATCATCTTAATATACTTTTTACAAGGAAATAACTAACGATTGTAAAACTATAAACATTATGAAATGGATATTTTTCACAATAAATAGTACATAATATAACATCAGAAAGTATTAAAGACATAAAAGACTTGCAATTTTTTTTTCAACATTTCCACAATTGCAATAAATTCTGCTGTTAAATTCACGCTCAATAACTTTGGTCATCGTTTTGTTTAACATTGGTCAGAGTTCGGTACTAAACGTTAGCAAAAGATGTAAATTTTCATTGAAACGTTCATAGGATATCGTTCAAAAAGGAGTTGTCCAGGGAATTGAGCAGCTCCTGGGCGGTGAGGTTGCCGACGTCGGTGGAGGGCATGTTGTCGAGGAAGTCCAGGTTGAAGTCGGCGGGCTGGCCGCTGAAGGAGGCGGCCGAGTGCAGCGCGGGGAAGGCGGGCGCGGCGCCGGCCAGCAGCGCGCCCGGCGCCGCGTGCGCCGCGTGCGCGCCGTGCGCCGCGTGCGCTGCGTGCGCCGCGTGCGCTGCGTGCGCGCCGTGCGCCGCGTGCGCGCCGCCCAACGCGCCCAGCCCCTGCTGCAGGGACATGCTCTGCGACTGGCTCATGTGAATATTTGGTATCTGGAAGGTAAATAGATACATCGAACATACCGATACGTAAACACAGTTTCATTTATTATTATTATGTATTTATCTTAATTGTAGTAATTATTATTTGTTTTATTATTTTAATTGCAAGTCTTATAATACACACCTGTCCTTGTACACTCATCATCTGATTTTGTTGCATAATCAGATGCGGCATTGAAGATTGTTGTTGGTTTGATGCCCTAGAAATAGATATGTACAATAAATAGTAAATACTACAAGCGCACAACATCAACGCG